>JASDQU010346644.1:1348-12384 GCA_032191745.1 Picea mariana
ATATGGGAATAACTTTGGTGATTGGTGTATTATAGATGAGTATGTTTAGGTGTACGATCTAGGGACTTAGGTCCTAGTGGTTCTTAGTAAATATCATGGGCCATGATAGGGGTCCTAGAGCATCATTGCAATTCTTGGGTGACTAGAGGTTAGGGAAAAATTATTTGATTCCCTCCCTAGGCCATGTATAGGGCCTTGATACCCATTGTTTAAACATCTAAATGGCACATATGTCCCCACTCAAATGTAAAGGAATACCGTGGTGGGTCATGTGTGGTGATTGAAGGACATGTATTTCTTATCCCTAAATACATAGAAGCATCATTCATTAAGTAAGTTCCAATTTTCTTCTCCTGCCCATGTCCAAGGCCTGAACACCCATACCAAGTGCTCAAAAAATAAAAATTGTGCTCATATCCCCATACATGCAAAGGATACCCTTAATAGGTCATGTGTGGTGGTTTAATTCATTGGTGTTGTCCTTGAATTCCTACAAGCCTCATTTAGGGCTTCATGCTTAAGTTTTCTCCAATGACCATGTCTAGGGCCTTAAAAACCACACTTAGTGCTCAAAAAATCTAAATGGTGACAAAATCCCCACTTAGAGGCCATGGATAACCTTACGTGTTCGTGTGTTGATATAGGTGGATATCGGTTCCCACCCACCTATTCCACTAGATCAAAGAAAAATTTTCCATTTTGGCAATTCTTTTACAATTTTTTAGGGTCCTAAAGTTCTGGGTCGTTTTGAGACCCTAAATGATGTTTTTTAGCTTGACAGTGCCTAACATATACTGAAAGGAATATGATAGGCTAAAAAAAATGTTTAATCCTCATATAGACCTTTCCAATGGTGTATCGAGCGCCCCAAATGAAGATCGTATGCCAAATTTATGCCCTTGGGATGTTGACATATCAACTACCCCATTGGGGCCCACAAACCTTTTGGTGTTTCATCTCCCGAGGTTAGGGTTTTGTATGTTTAGGTTTTTATCATTTATGTTTTATGTTAAAAAATCCTTGGTAGCCTCATTTTACTCATCTTCTTGTGAATGAGCATAGTCATCACATCTCTTCTCAGAGATAAGATGCCACCATTTGAGCAAGTTTGTTTCATTCTGGATTTTAAATTTTCAGCATGTTCTCTTTATTAATAGCAGCCAAGTTTTACTGTATCTCTGTTTCTTTATTTGTTATACATTTGTATTTCATTTCGTTCCATTTATAAATTCATATCATTGGTATCAGATCAGTCTTCTCTTTATTTGTTTCTCTGTGCATGTCCCCAACTAGGCCAGGATACAAGGATTTGGGACTCAAAGTAGTTGAGCCCTTGAAATACCATCCTATCCCACCCCAACATTCTTCGATGGAGGAAGGAAATATAAACAAGGGATAAGGAGATCCTTTTAAATTATTTCTCGAGGAATCCCTCACATGACAAAGGAATGAGATGATGGAAAAATTTTCATAGATCCTTCGATGGTTGCCAACAATCAATGCATCTTCATGAAGCGACCACTTTGGAGGTGCTTCCCCCTTCAAGGTATAAGTGAGATTTTATATTCCTTTATATGAAGGTTAGATAGATGCAGATGCCGTAGAGAAATGGTTGAATCTACTAGAAGGGTATTTTTTGGTCCATAATTTTTCTTATAGAGAAAATATTACCTTTGCACTCCTTAAGGCTATACCCCATGTCAAGGATTGGTGGGAGACTTACTGTGACCAAAGGGACACTAAGGAATCTACAATGTTTTTTTTTTGCACCCACTTGGGATTCTTTTAGGGATGTTATTAAGGAACAATACTACCCTATTGGAAGATATGATGACCAATACACAAGATGGACAATGTCACTGTGACAAGAAAGAGACCAAATAGTGTGAGATTTCACAAATATATTCCATGCCATGCGCACCAAGATGGGTATAAAAGACTCCAAACGACATATGGTGATCAAGTATCGCAACATTCTGCATATATATATCCAAATATAAATGGAGTTTCTAGATATATCATCACTTGACATGAATTATTCATACGCTGTCAAAATCAAGAAGAAATTTAAAAAGAAGAAACAGGGGTTTGGATCTACAAATTCCTCATAGAATAAGCAGGGCAAAGGGGGCCCCAAACCACAAAACAAAGGATAGATAAAGGATGGACCCCATCAGGACAACCAATCCAAGATGCAAATAAAGAATGGTAATGATAAGACGAAGAAAGACACTAGGAAGTGGTGTGACTTCCAACAAATCCCCTGGCATAACACCAAGGAATGTTACTCGAAGTAGTCGTTAGTGGCCGATATGAAATCCTAAGAGTTAGAGGTAGGTTCAGACTTTGAATTCGATCTGGACAAGGGAAATTGGATCAATGATGCAAAACCCAGTTCCACTGCCACTACCACTAAGGTCCAACCAAGTGAACCAGAAGAATGAGAGGAACATGAGCACCTTTTTCACTCACAAATATGGGTGAAGGTTACTCTGTTGCACTTCATTTTCGATAGTGGAAGACAAAAGAACCTGATCTAAACAAAGGTCATTAAAAGTTTGGACCTACCAAGGGAGAGATGTTTTTTTTAGCTAGCAGTGTTTCCTTCCCTGTGACATCAATCCCTTCAAGGATGAGATATTGTGTGATATTTCCCCCCTTAAAGTTTGTGATGTTCATTTAGTCCATCCATACATATGGAAATGCCATGTTGTATATGAATCTACAACTTTTAGTGTTATTATTACTTTGGGTATACAATTGTACAAGATACTAGAGGTAGCTCCTCCTACCACCATTTCTTTGATCTTTGCTAAGCAATGAAGGAAGGTCATTTCCCAGATTGAGAAATTTTTCTTCGTCATGATTCTCTTTCAAAGTGAACAGAAGGTAACCTCCACATACATGGATTCTACACATGCCCTCTCCATGCAAAATAAGTAGGTGTACAATATCATGGAAGAATACAAAGATACCTTATCCTCACCCATTGGGGTACCACTACACTATCAATTAAAGCATTCAATCGATCTAACCCCCAGTGCAATGCTACCCAATGGGCTAGTATAGTGTTGTTCTCTGATGGAAAATGAGGGAATCAAGCTCCATATCCAATATTTTCTTCAAAAGGGGCACATATGACCCAACGCCACACCCTACAGAAGCCCAATTATACTCGTGCAAAAGAAATATGGGACCTTGTGACTTTGTATTGACTACAGGGCCCTAAACAAAATCACAGTCAGAAATTGGTGCCCAATTACCTTCTTTACCAGATCAAGGGAGACAAGTACTTCTATAATATTGATCTGAAGTTTAGCTATGACCAGGTCCTAATAGAATAGACTGATGTATGGAAAAAAAAAATTCAAGTCCAAAGAAGATCTTTTCGAATGGCTAGTCATTCCCTTTGGTTTAACAAACGCTCCAAAAAATTTCGTGAGGTTGATGGACAATATATTTTGACCCTTCACCAATTATTTTGTGGTGGTATATCTGGATGACATCCTCATCTTTAGAAAGACATGGGTAGAAAACTTGCAGCATATTCAGCAGGCCCTTCACACTTTGCGACAACACAAGCTATATGCCAACTTGGAAAAATGATCCTTCGACATGAATAAGGTCCAATACCTACGCTACATTTTTTATGTGAATGGTGTGCACATGGATATAGCTAATATCGAGGTAAATCATGACTATACATCCCTGACCAAACTGAACAAACTTCATAGTTTCTTAGGAATTTTAAACTTCTATCACAGATTCATGTTGGGATTCTCCATATTGCATGGGCCCTCATCCAAGTGACCAAGGGTGGTGGAAAGGAGAATTTTTTTGGGGGGAAGTCACAACAACAAGAATTTGATGATCTGAAACATCACTTGTTCTCAACCCCGCTACTCTCCTTACCTGATTTGTAGCAACCTTTCGAGATCAATATTGACTCTTCAGAATATGTTGTGGGTGCATTTCTCACTCAACACGGTCATCCAGTGGCATATCATAATGTGACACTATCATGTCATCCATAAGTACCCCACCTATGAAAAATAAATGTTTTCCATTTTACAATATTGTTTCCAGTGGAAGCATTACATTCTTGGGAAGGAGATAGTCATCCACTCTAATCAAAAGTCTTTGTAGTTCATATAAACATAAGGAAAATTGTAGAATGACTGCCATAAAAAGTGGTCCACATAATTGCAGCAGTTCCATATCAACATTAGATATAATATAGGGAGCACCAATCACATCATTGAATTCCTCAGTCGACCTCTATTTCCCCCCCTAACCATAGTGCTCTACTGCTGTAGACTTGAGGCCTTTGAGTGGCCCCAAATCTACAAGGGAGAACCTGAATTCTCTACCACATACCAGTTGTTGGGAACAAGCATGGTTGTCACTGAATTTCACCTTCAAGGCAGACTATTATGACATATGGGCCACCTTTGTGTTCCTTCAAGAAAGCGTGCGAAGCTAATTTGGGAATATCACTAGAATCAGATGGTAGGACATTTTGGCATGGAAAAGACCATGGCCATACTACATAAGAATTTTTATTGGTCAAAACTTTGATAGGATGTCATCAAGTATATTAGTTCTTGCACTACATGCACCATTGCAAAACCATCCACTAAGAAGAAAGGCATGTACACCCCTCTTCCTACTCCCGACATGTCGTAGGAATACATTTCGATGGACTACATGTTTTTCCTTCCTTCAACCAAGAAAGGAAATGACTATGCTTTTGTGGTTGTCGATCGGTTTTCTAAGATGGTCGTTCCGATAGCCTATAAGAAGAGTATCACAGTGGAGGCCACTGCCAAGATTTTCTTCAAACGAGTGTTGGTGCATTTTGGGATAGCATTGACCATCATCTCAAATTGGGACAGTAGGTTCCTTAGAACATTTTAGTCAAGCCTCTATTCATTGTTGGACACCAATCTCACCAAATCCACTTCCTTCCACCCCTAGACTGATGCCCAGACAGAGGTTATCAATCGGATGATCTTTAAATCTTATGCATGTACAACTCCAAGCATCCACGCACATGGGATGATAGTCTCCCCTATGTTCAACACAACTAAAATATATATCTCCATAGCTCGACTGGACATATCCCCTTTTAGGTGAGGTTAGGATTTCAAACATTGGGTCCCATTGATGTCACATTTACCCCTACAACCACATAAGAAGAATCAACCCATGTTCATTCTAAGGCTAAAAAATACACCAAGTTCATTGAAAGAATTTAGAAAATCCTCCAACAAGTCCATGAATTTTTGTAGAAAGACAATGTTAAGTACAATCAGCCCCATGATCAACAACGAGTTCCACACAAGTTTGAGGTGGGAGAAAAGGTTTGGTTACATTTGCAGAAAGAGTACCTTGAAAGGCCCCATATAAACATTTGTCCACTTTTATATGGACTTTACACCATCACCAAGGTTGTGGGTGACAATGATTTTCAGCTAAGTATTCCCCCCTTCCTTGGCCTGCACCCAGTGTTCAATGTGGACCTCCTTTTTCCATACTTCCCACCATTATTGGAAACATCAAATATCGCAGAGAAGTTGACACCAAAAGAGCTCAACCCTGACTGCATGGAATAGGTATCCATTGATCAGATCAAGGAAACTAGGATTAAGGGCACTCACCAACAAAGGATCTAGTTTTATTAGGTTGTCAAAGCAGGGAAACTCCTGCACCAAGGAAAGTGGCTCACCTAGAACAAAGTTCAACAGAAGTGCCCCCCTCTGATGGGGGTGATCAATGTAATGAGGACCATTTCTTCCTAAGGGGTAGGACTGATATAGGTTGATATTGGTGTCCACCCACCTATTCCACCGGCTCAAAGAACAATTTTCCATTTTGGTAGTTTTTTTATAGTTTTTTCAGGTCAGAAACTTCCAGTGTTGTTTTAAGGCCCTAAATGATGTTCTTTTCGCTCGACAGCACCCAAAATGTAGCCATGGAAAATGCTAAGATGAAAATAATTTGTACTCCTTCAATATACCTTTCCAACGATGTATCGAGCACCCCAAACAAATTTCAAATGAAAATTTTACGCCCTCTGGAAGTTGATGTATCAACTTACCCCATGGGGGCCCACAACCCTTTAAATGTTTCATCTCCTACAGTTAGGGTTTTGGATTTTTAGGGTTTTATCATTAATTTTTTATGTTAAAAAATCACTTGGAGCCTCATTGTACTTATCTTCTTGTGAATGAGTGTATCCATCACATCTCTTCTCAGAGATAATATGCCACCATTCGAGCAAGTTTGTTTCATTCTACATTTTACAGTTTCAGCATGTTCTCTTTATTAATAGAATTCAAGTTTTAATGTATGTCTGTGTGTTTATTTGTTATACATATATATTTCATTTTGTTCCATTTATAAATCCAAATCAATGGTATCGAAACAGTGTGATCTTTATTTATTTCTATGTGCATGTCCTGAATGAGGTCAAGGTATAAGGATTTGGGACTCAAAGTAGTTGAGCCCTTGGAATACCATCCGCTCCAACCCTAATGGCCTCTGTTGGCAGAAGAAAAGAGAGACGAGGGATCAAGAGATCCTTTTAATTATTTCTCAAGGAATCCCCCACGTGACAAAGGAATGAGATAATGGATAATTTTGAAGAGATCCTTCAACGTATACCAACATTTGATGCACCTTCATTAAGTGACCACTTTGGAGGCATCGCCCCCTTCAAGATACAAGTGAATTTTGATATTCATATATTTGAATGTAAGATAGATGCAGATGCCCTAAATAAATGGTTGAATCTACTAGAAGGGTATTTTTTGGTCCATAATTTTTCTGATATAGAAAAGATTACCTTTGCACTCCTTAAGGTTGTCCCCCATGTCAAGGATTGGTGGGAGACTTACTATGAGAAAAGGGCCACTATGGAATCTATAATATGTTTGGTCACACCAACTTGGGATTGTTTCAGGGATGTTATTAAGGAATAATACTACTCTATTGGAATCTATGATGACCAGTAAACGCAATGGAACACACTGTGACAAGAAAGGGACCAGAAACTACAAGAGTTCACAAACATATTCCATACCCTGCACACCAATATGGGTATAAAAGACTCCAAGCAACATCTGGTGCTCAAGTACCACAGTATTCTACATAGATACATCCAAATATAAATGATGTTTCTGGACATCTCATCATTGGGCATGGCTTATCGATATGATCTCAAAATTGAGTAGAAATTTAAACACAAGAAGAAAGAGTTTGGATCTGCAAATTCCTCAAAGAAGAAGCACGAAAAAGGCATCCCCAACCCATAGAACAAAGGATAGAGAAGTCATGGACCTCATCAGGAAAACCAATTCAAGATGCAAACAAATAAGGGTATTGAGAAGACAAATAAAGGCACTAGGAAGTGGTGTGAATTCCATAAAATCCCCTGACATAACACCGATTAATGTCGCTCGAAGAAGTCACTGTTGGCCAAGATGAAATCCCCATAATCAAATGCAAGTTCTAACTCTAAATCAGATCTGGACAAGAGGAAATAGATCATTGATGCAAAACCCAGTACCATTGTCGCTACCACAAAGGTCCAACCAATTGAACCAAAAGAATAGAAGTAAGGTGAGCACCATTTTCACTTGCAGATGTGGGTGAAGGGTAATCCACTGCACTTCATTGTCGATATCGGAAGCCAAAAGAACCTGATCTCGGCATATATTGTCAATAATTTGGACATGTCAATGACACCACACCCAAAACACTACACCATCATGTGGCTCCACCAAGGGAGAGATCTTTGTGTTATCCAATAGTGTCAACTTCCCTATGGAATCAATCCCCTTGAGGATGAGATATTGTGTGATATTTCTCCCCTTCAATTTTGTGATTTTATTTTATGCAAAAGCATGATAGAGCCTTCCATCATAGAGCATGATAGAAATTGCAGAAGCATGATAGAGCCTTCCATGAAATAAAACACAGATATTGGATACACGAAGCTTTGGAGAAGGAAATAAGGACAAGAATAAAATGTCCCACAAATCAGAAGATTGGCAATAATATGTGAAAAACAAGAAAGGTAGGAAAAGAAAGAACAAGTCCCAAAAATCGCAATATCATGACACATAGTAATGCAAGATCATAATTCAAAGTAGGTAAAGAAAAAGTAGGTCCGACAGATCATACTTTCAGGATTTGTAGTGCAAGATCACTATGAGTCCATGGGTAGAAACAAAGAAGTCAGCATTCAAAAAGGTGATGAGTCTACATATGGTGAAGAATACTACTCTGCTTTACGGAGAATTCCTCCATTGTTATGAGCCATCCGGCTTGGAGACTCCCAGTTAATATGAATATTTAACAGGGGGAGTCTATGCAGTAGTGTTTGCAGTTCAGTGATCTATCCTTCATACAACATGAAGTATTTCAGAATAATACTACATATATTTTATTCAAAATGGTTCCATGGTTGAGATACAAGATGACAAAGTGATTCATTAAGGAACAGGTTCTAGTCTGAGATACAAGTATTTGATGATCAGTTGCATATTCAAAGAATCAGAACAGTATAATGATAGATGGGTCAGTATTATGGAAAATTGAGAAACAAAGTTTTATAGGTACAGTATGGGTCACATGGACATAGATGGATTGGTTAGACAGATATGTTTCAATAGATGAGTGCATAATTTTAGGACAAATTGGTTCAGTTATTATTTTAGAGATTTATTTAGAGATGGGTTCACATATTAGTTCATAGACTAATTAAAATACAATGGATAATTATTTGAATTCTTAAATAATATTTTGAATAATTTTCATGTATGTGATTTGATTTATGAGAGGAATATCCAATGGACTAAATCTCCAAGAACGAAGAATAACGACGATAGATAGAGATATCATCATCTGACACTGATTTCAGATCAGAAGAATATAGTCAGGGGGAGCATCCCCAAAGAGAGTCACTCTCATGGTATCAAAGGGGAGAGAAGAAAAAGGATCCAGAAAGTAAACAAGTGTTTGTAGCATGTAGATAGGGGGAGCATCCCCAAGGAAAATTTAGACAGGGGGAGCATCTCACACAAGAAAATGCAGATAAAGGGAGTAGCCCCGAGAGGAGATAACCTTTTCCATTGATGTCAAAGGGGGAGAGATAAAGCAATGTAATGAAGTCATGAAGAAGCAGGAGAATATGTGATGAGGGAGAGATAAATAACAATGAATATGTCTGTTGACATTCCATCAGGGTTGTATTAGAGTGTTTCCATCAATAGATGTCGTTAGTGTTGCCATCAATGCCAAAGCAAGAGATTGTTGGATAGTTGGTTTAGAGAGTTGGTTGTCATTGATGTCAACCCATAGATATTGATTTAAAACCTTAGAAAAGTACCAGAGACATGGTTGAAAGTGTTTGACATTTGATTATCATATGCATGATTTTTATTATGGTTATGTTAGTTGTCATTGATGTTGGTTGATGTAAAAAATTGAGATGGATACACTTGATGAATTCTGGTAGCGAATTCTGATAGTGGAAATGTAAGAGAGGTTTGATAATGGAATAAAGATATGAAGATAATTTTATATGAAAGTGATGTGTGTATATATGGAAAGTACATTTCATGTCGTTTCTGGTGAAATATGGTACATCACACAGTTCCTCGTGGTTTGGTAGATATGAACTTGAAAAGTTAGAGGACCTTCATAGAATATTCTAGAAGTCACTAGAAGGTCAAAGAGGAAGTCAAGTATTCTAGAATATCCTAGAAATTCATGGAGAAGTTTAAGAATAAAAGTGGTTGCATTAAATAAATAAATTAAAGGTAAATTAGTCGCATCAAATAATGGTTAAGTGGGCAAATCTTGATTAGTCAAAATGGGTTATGTAAGTTTTGGTAAAGTAGTTGCACAAATAATTATGTATTGATTATTTAAGGAAAGTGATTAAGATAAGTGGGAAAATTTTGATTATTCAAAGTGTTTAAGTGGAAAAAGTGGGTTAATGGGTTAACCCTAGAATATGGAGAAAGGGGTAAAGTTGTTGCAAGGAAACTTCTAGAGGAAGACATGAACAGTGTAAAGGAAAGGACAAGCCTCTGTCATTTGCCTCTATTTTGAACTTCATTGAATATTATTTGGGAAAGGTTATTTGTAAGCTTTCATTTTCACGTATGGATCTACATATGAAAGGTAAAGAGACGTCCAATCTTTCATTGTTGCATAAGTATCAAAATTGCGGAAGAAAAATCACAGCAACAGAATCACAACTACAATAACAAATTTATAATAGATCCGTAGCTACAAAAAAATAAGAGGTATGTTAAATTTTTTGTCTTGAGTTGTATCTATGTGATTGGTTGAGGGTTTTTCTTGACAAGTTTTCTAAATGCCCTCTTGGAGGTTTAGCACTTGTTGTTGAGTAAGATCTACTGGTGCATATTGTTGGTGTATTTTTTGTTCATATTGGCATATATTTTGATGTATGGTTGAGGGTTAGTTGTGAGACATTACCAAAAGGAAACATCTTGTATGAGATATGGTTTTAAGAGCTAGGGAATAGCCCTTGAGATGTTGTTGTTGTTTGCAATTGATGCATATATCATATATGTTGAGGCATACAACTGGTACATGTGTTGGAGTTATTTAGCACAAATCCTTGAGTATTTTTTTGATGTATGTTATGAATCATGTGGCACATGATTGAGGCATTTTGGTAGAGACGTAGTATTGATTATATTGGTATAAGTTGTGGCTGCATAAAAATTAGGGTTCTGCACATAATTGGAACATCTTGATAATACACCTTATTGATGGTACTTGTACATGTATGATGTATATTATTGATGCATTGATCCAAGTGGATATCGGGGGCCACCCACCTTTTCCAAATGGCTCAAAACAGTTTTCTGGCCATTTTGGCAATTTACTATTTTTAGCAGGTTTTCACTTCCGGGGCCATTTTGAGGGCCTAAATGAAGTTTTTTTTGAGATCTAGGTTTTCAATGATATCCAAAGGCATGATTGAGCCCCCA
>JASDQU010346647.1:0-12398 GCA_032191745.1 Picea mariana
GCATACATAAATTACTAAAGGATGACGGTTTTGATTATTAGTACATGTACGAGATTTGCATGTACTAGCTACACATGCATTTCTTGTACATATACACTAGTATGTATGAGCTTTCTTGACTTACTTACTGTTAATGTCAGTTACTTGTTACGAATGTGTGAACCATGTTTCTTTTCCTTTGTACCATAAGATGCATTAACTTCGGGATGAAGTTTCCTTAAGGGTGGGTGTAAGTAACGACCCTAGTTGGATAAATGTTTAAGAATTATAAAGTAAAAATTAATTAGGGGATCAATTGTCTTAACAAGGTATTAATTAAACAAAGATTGATCTAATGATATTGATTAAGTAAGTTATTAATTAATTAAAGGTTATAATTGTGATTAATTAATTAATTAATTAACTACCTATTACATTTAATAACATGAGTAATAGATTTAATAGATTAATAGGATATAATATAAAAAGGTTATGTACCCAACAAGGGATAACCTATTGATCCCGAGAGGATAAAATATTAAACGAAGGGATAAGGGGCATTAACGGGGGGTAGGTGAGGAGGTAAATGCAGGAGTCGGTGAAGGAAGAATAAGGGAGGGAAGGAGGTTTACATGAAGGGCATTCTAGAGGAGACAGGGAATGAATTTTGTGGAGGGCTCTTGGATTTACAAGGAACGGTAGAGTTTTGACATTGGCATTTTGATCAGTTCAGGCACCGGGTTGTTGGAGCTTTTGGGCATGGGGGCAAGGATATCCATATGATATCTTGGATCTAGGTAGTTTTCCTAGTTGGCAGGGAGGATAGTAGGTTTGGGTAGTGTTGGTCTGTGCATCAGGTAGCAGGAAGGCAGCAAGGCGACAAAAATTAGCATCAGAACCAGGTAAATTGTTAAATTACTTATTTATTTCATTCTGTCATGAAATCATTACTTGTTGATAAATTAAAGTTACTGAAGTTACTATTATGAACATTGTTATTATTTTATGATGTTATTGTCTCAGTTTATGAAATAAATTGCTTATGAAAGAAAGTGATGTTTAAATTTATTCGGCTACTACATAGTGCGTCCTGAAGGGCACATCGTACGAGGAAAATCAAAAGAGTCGAGTGGCACCCTTGGAGCACATAGTGTGTCCTAAAAAAAACATCGCGCAAGGAAAAGAGAAAAATGAGAGGTGGCACCCTTGGACCATCTAGTGCGTCCTAAAGGGCATGTTGCGATTTCAACGGGTAAGTGAATAATCCTAGTCGGCCTTAAAATGAATGTCCAGATAATTAAGATTTAAAAAAGAAAAATCATTTTCCCTAATAAAAATGTTGCCCATCTTAGGAAATTAAAATCTAGGTCTAAGTGATACTTGTGGTAAAAAAAAAATAATAATCATAATTTAACATGTGACAAGAAAGGGGTAAGAAATTCAATTAATTTATTAAAATCAATTATATTAAGGGATTAAAATTTTAAAAGGGAATTGATTGTTTTTCTACATATGCTAATTAAAATTTTCTAATTAAAAGGGGAAAGGGGTAAAAGGTGATTTTTCTATACTTGTTAAATTGAGTTTTAGTTAAGAAGGGAAACTTAAAAAAATAGGAAACTAGGGGGAAAAGGGGAAACATAAAGAAAAAGGAAACATAAAGAAAAAGAAAAATGACTAACTTAGTAAGGAATATTTCCTTTAATAACTTTCTAAATGTGAACTCAACTAGGAATTTCGTAAGAGAGTAAGTCATTCAATTGTGTAAGGGAATATGGGGACACCAAGGAGAAATTTTAGGAATACTTCTAGGTGGGTGAGGGAAATAGGAGTAATTAAATAATTAATGAAATTAATTTCTGGTCCAACTAGGGGGATGGGTGACATGTGTACGGGGGAGGTTTTTCTAAATTAATTTAATGAAAAATAAATTAAATGGGAATTTAGGAAAGAAATCACTTAGAAAATCTATACAAATGATGGAGGAGGAGGAGTATGGATCTCTTCTTTTGATGCGTAATGTTACGTTGCATAATTTTTCTCTTAACTGACTTATCTTGTGGGAGTTGGGATATCCATCTCGGTGATGAGTGGTAGCTCGATCTTGTGAGGTGAGTTGGGAACTAGTTGATCTCTGGTATAGTGTGCATGGCCCCTTTGCAGCTTGGGGGGCTAAGGAAGAGGAAGAGTACACCTAGCATTGGCTGGGAGGTACCAGTGAAGTCACATCAATCGGAAAGAGGGAGATGGATGGAGCACATGGGACAATGGCTCAGAGTTATCACCTTGGGCTACAATAAGCATGCTTTTATTTTGAATGGTAGATTAATATTGATCTTGCGCTTTCATTTCTATACTTTCAATTGTGTAAAGAAAGTGTTCTACTTAGTGTTTCAATCGAGAACTTAAATTTTTCATAGCTTTATGCTCGCTACACTAAATCGATTTACTTGGCAATTGATCCTTGATTGCTATGGTTGTTTTGTTCTATTTTATTGATTATTATGAGATTATTCTTTATCTTTCGTCCTCATCTCTAGATCATCAGTCCACGCCTGAGAAGTCGGCAAGGAGCTATATCGACGGTCATCACTTTGGTGTTAATAGAGCTATAGATTATAATTCCCTACTTTTATATGCGTGGATGATGATATAAGGATGTTTTTACCCAGTTGTCTACCCCTATTGATTGCTCCCGCGATTGATTTGTTCCTTCCTGTGATATTCTACTGCTTTCCATTTTTCATCCTAGACTCATTGCATACATTATTCTTGGCTGAAATGTTTATAGTTTAAGGGTTATGGTATCGTGTAGCACATCCAGGTATTCTAATTGATGATAGTTTGAATTCGTTTTATTGTTTAATGACTAGTAATGTGTCTAGTTTTCATTTAGTTTTTACTGTTGAAAGAATCCCTTGTGTAATCACTTCATAAGGTTGCACACACTTTTTGAAATAATCCTTTGAGACAATAACTTCATTTTTACTGCTGAAAGAATCCTTGAAATAATCATTTTGAAATGATAACTTTTTATTTAATCCTGTCGATTTAATTCTTTGAACCCAACATTTTGAATTCATCCTTTTGAAACAAGCAGTTCGTTTTTGTTTTTCTGTTGAATTATCCTTTGAATAATCACACCCTTGGAGCTACTCTTTCCCTCGTGGTGTAATCCCTTCAGTAAGTTGCACAAGCCATTCGATAAAAGAGATCTATTTCTAAAACTGTTGCATTCTCGATTTACTGGATAGTTTGCAATTTGCTCTATTTTTTTATGGCGTTTTTACCCAACTCTTTATTGAACCACAATTTTTACTAGCGGATTTCCTTGTGGACATACTTGCGTATTTATTACATTGAGTGACTGCATGTAGGAATATGTGTCTGCATCCATTCATTGCTTACGACTTCGTTTTTATCTCTAATAGACAATAATTAATTTTGATAGACGGCCATTCACGTGCATGGAAGCAACTCGACAATGAACCTGTATCTAATGACAACGATTTCTAAAAATATTGTATGCCAACGCTAACTTGCTTAAAAATACAACAATATAACTAATTGTTTATTTATATATATGGGTTAATACATTCACAATGTTTGCAACATATTGGACAGTGATTTAAATATATTTGTATGACAACAAAATTGAATAGTCGGCACCTTTATAAATTGATGACAACAACTTTAGCTAATAGACAACAAGTTTTCTTTAATAGACTGAATCTCACATATGTTTAATAGACAACGTGCTTTGGTCATCATTTGCTACACTGCGTTTTTTTATCAGTTGTTGTTGTGATGACAACGTGGTTACATGTGAATAATAGCGTGAGCATTTAGGCAGATGAGAGCATGTTTATGTGTATAGAATTGACAACAATTTAATGAATTCGACAACAAAGGGTAATATCCATGTTCTTTAGCTTGCCCTTAACAATTCATGCTTATAGGTTCTCGGTGTGTGCAGTTGTGTGCACAATAGTATCCTATTTGTGCCATCTCTCAAGTCTCTTCTCAAGTTTATGCTCATCAGCTTCTAATCTGATCTATGTTTAAATAGAATGGATTTATGATGCAATTCGGTTAGCATTAATCTCCTTAATATATACCTATTGAGTTTTAGGTTTTAAACCACCTACCTTTTCACCTAACTTTAATAGTAAGGAATTTTTTTTTTAAATGAAATTAGTGTTGTGAGAGGTAGTCGAATGATTAAGAGACCCCAACCATTACAGGTTAGGTATTTTGATGCTGTCAAGGTCAAGTTGAGTACCAGAATTGTCGAGTTATTTAAATTTCAAGGGAAACTTATTTTAAATAGAAGGGCCTTATGATGTATCTAGTTATTTATTCATTTCACCTCATCGAGTTATGTTGTATATTTTTATAATGATATTTAGTCAGTGTTAAAATTACCTGTAATCAATGGAATTGGGGATTGGGTTTAAACCATAATAATTATTGGAAAGTTTGGTTTATCTGAATTCTTCTTATGATCATTAATATTGAATGATAATAATATTAAATGATTTGATAAGGGTTAATAAAGATATTTTTAAATGATATGTATATAATTAAATAGTATTAATATTATATAAATCAATGAAATACCTTTACTTATATTAAGATTTTTTCAGGTACATGAAGGTGCCTTGTTTAATAATTAGAATAATTTGCATCATGTTCGTATCACTGTTTGATACATTGGCGTAATCTCGTGCCTTAAGGAGAACTAATTGGGGGTTGGTCATAGTTTTTCCACCACACAGGTTGCCTTGTAGGAACCAAGAAATCCCTTGGTTAGTTGCACAAATTAATTTGAGTGACGTTTCCTTGCATCTGGTTGATGTGGCGATTGGGTGCTTGGGTTTTTCGTCTTGTGGCCTTCTTGTCAGTTATTTCAGCACTTAGCACGTTTGATTTTCCTTTAGTCCTTGCTCCAAATAGGTTATGTTGCACCAGGATTATTGTGCCTCCTACCACATGGGGACGACATGATTACTGATGAGGGGATCATGGAATGCGCTTATGGATAGATGCAAATGATAACTTGGCCAGAGTCTGTGCTTCTCATTGTGGGTGTTGTTTGTGCGTTGTAGTTTGTTGTTGGCTTCGGGCTGTAAGGCCTTCATGCATTTGGTTTGCGTGCCATAGAGGTTCCAGTTACTGGTCATCAAGGTTGTTGTGTCATAATTGTGGATGTTTTCCTTATCTTGTAGGCGTTGTCGTGTGATGCAGGAGCATCGCCAACATCAAGCGAGCTAGCGCAGAGACAAAAGATAGTTGGACAACCACCCAGCACAAATTTTGAAATTACCTTGAAGTTGATGCGCAATCTTAAATGAAGCCATTAAGAAGAAGCACACTTGTATAATGTAAACGGACCTTGCGCAATTTGCTCTCGTCCTTGGTAGATAGAAGGCATTTATGATAGTTAATGTAAGTAGGTAGAATTGAATGAGTAGATTAGACAGTTTTAGAGCACAAGAGGTAAATGGGATATAGACACCCTCATTGTGTATTGTAACATTAGCATTATGAGAGAATAGAGGAGAAGAAGAGAGTTGTGTAGCAGAATCCATGTACAAAAGTTTTGAATTAATATAAATAAATCTTTGATTCAGACTCATGGTGTTCATATATTCTCTTTGTATGCATTTTTGAATGTTATTCTCATGAATGTTTTACTCTTTCTGTCATGCAATTGCTTTTAGGCTATGTATGAATGATTTCTTGTTAAATGTTTGAAATCTGAGAGGAGGAAGAGAGAAGGAATGAGTTTCAATTGTTTCTCTATCTGAGCAAGGATCCCTACAAGGAGTGTAGTCGAATTGTCCACAAGGAGTGCGTTGACAAAGGGTTCAGATAAGGTATATTTTGTTCTCATTCATATATAAGTGCAGTTGGGCACAGGAGCTGTGCAAGGAGTGCACAGGCCAAGTGAGATCTCAGGGTTGAGAACCTGAGCAAAGTATTGAGAGACTGCTGCTGCAGGTGTGCGTAGAGTCGAAGAGAAGTTCAACACTTGAATGTGTTTAGATATTTTCTGGAAGGAGTGCGAGAAAGAGGTTTTCTGAAGGACTTGGAAGTCTTGGAAATCTTGCAAGGATTTTTGAAACTTCGAAGGACTCTAAGGAAGGCATAGGCCAAATACCTTAAGAGTTGGGAAGAAGGCGTAGCGACGTCGAATCATAGGAGGTTCTTAGAGGAATAACAGACGGTCAGAATTCTCTGAGGAGGATTCACGAAGTTCTGTGGACTGTTAGATTTCAAGATCGAGTAGGGAAGTTACCGTGAGTGTAACAGAAGGTTTTAAGCTCAGGAGGAGTAGGGCCGTAGATCTGAGCCACAAGGGTCGTTGGATTTACATGTGAATCTCTATATCAGGGTTTCACAGGGTGAAGTCTCGTAAACGTTACAATGGGAATCGTGATATCATGAAACGTGAAGTCCCAAAGGATTGAAAAGATGGTGTGGGGCCACAGGAGTCAGTGAGGTAGATAGGTGGCGCACTATTGACAGGGAGTCAACTCCATTGATCATATCGGAGTTTCGTGGGTGAAAATTCCAAACACATTGCATTAGGATTCGCGATACTGCGAAGTCTGAAATTTCGAAAAAGTGGAAGGCATTGAAAAGTCAACCCCACGAGTGTATCGACATTTCAGCATATCAGGATTCAAGAGTCGAGGAGGTGAGTCACTCGACATCGTGATCGTCGAAGTTGCGATAAGGAAAATCCCGATAAGGAAAGAGGAAGGGTCAACGTTGACTATCATATTGGGTCTCGAGGATTCAATAGACTAGCGCTTGACCATTGGACTCACGAAGGTGTGAAGTCCAATCTCCTAAGTACAAAGAGGGGATCCCATGAGGATTTGTTGTGGGTGCAGATTTCCCGAAAGATAAATAGAAGAGTCATTTTAGAGAACTCTTTGGGCCGAAAGAGGGGAGAAGATCTTGTGTTGACGTGGACCTTCTAACCTACGAGTTGTGGAGGGAGCGTGCGTCATCAAGTTTGGTATCATAGTTTGATTCTTGCTTGTATATTTCAAGCAAGGGAATCCGGAGAAGGAGAGCACTCTGATACACATCAAATTGGTATCAGAGCACAGAAAGAATTCTTTGCTTTTTGCAGCAGAGAAGAAGAGAATTCACCATGCCTCCAAGGAGAAGGGACAGGCAATCACCCAATCCACAAGAGGATAGGGAAATCTCTAGAAGAAGGGGTAGGCAAATGCAAAATCTAGAAATGGAGAGAGAGATGCGTGATCTACGAGCTAGACTCGAAGACATGGAGATAGCACAAAGACGCACAGTCAGTGCTGGGGATCTAAGTGATTCTGAAAGTGAAGTTGAAGCTGAACGTGAAGAAGAAGTTGCAACTGAAGATGCGGCAAATGAATGTCTTATTAGAGCTACTGCAAGGATGGGTGCAAGAGAGAAAATGGACATTCCAGTTTATGAGGGAAACTTGGACGCAGAGGAGCTTCTAGACTGGATTAGAGCTCTAGACACATACTTTGACTATGAAGATGTCGAAGAGGACAAGAAAGTCAATCATGCTGTCACAAGATTGAAAGGACATGCAGCATTGTGGTGGGATGAACTACAAGCTGACAAACGTTGGAAGGGCAAGAAAAAGATCAAAAGATGGGACAGGATGATTGAGAATATGAAAGAAAAATTCATCCCTGGAGATTACCAGATTACTCTGTTCAGGAGAATGTAGAACCTGAGACAGAAGCTGATGACAGTGAAAGAATACACTGAAGAATTCTACAGACTGAACATTAGGGAAGGTCATCAGGAGAGCGATGATGAAAAGGTTGCCAGATACATGAATGGTCTGAGATATGACATTCAGGATGAGATGAGCATGGTAACCATCCGAATGGTGGAATATGCTTATCAGATGGCTCTGAAGGCTGAAGAGAAGTTGAGCCAAAAGAAAGGTTAGAAAGGCTGAGGCAAAATTCAGCCCAGAGGCAAGTCAGTTGCCCAGGATAAATATCAGAAGCCCAAGGAAGACTGGAGGAAACCTCAGACTTGAACTGAGAGAGGTGGAAGCTCACAGCGAGGGAAATATGTTGAACAGAGAGGACAACATTCTAAGAAGAGAGGAGATTATGGTGATAATAGTAATTTTCCTCGTACTAAAGGTAGAGGAGGAGGAAGAGGTGGAGTGATAAAATGCTTCACATGTGGAAAGAATGGGCACAAGTCTTATGACTGTCTAGAAAAAAAGAAGGAGAGTGGACAAGCTCACATCGCTGAAGCACAGAGGTGGGATGTTGAGGCAGAAGACACTGAAGGCGGAAGATCGTTGATGATGTGAAAAGCTCTTTTGACACCAGAGAAGGAGGTGGAGAGTTCAGTCCAAAGGACCATACTTTTCGGGACTACTTGCAAAACCAAGGAAAAGGTATGCAAGGTCATTGTAGGTAGTGGAAGCACATATAATCTCATTTCAACCAAGATGGTAGAAAATATGGAGCTGGAGATGATTGATCATCCAAGCCCATACATAATTTCGTGGCTACAGAAGGGACATCAGGTAATTGTCACTAAACAATATTTAGTTGAATTCAAGATAGGAGGATATAATGATAAGATCTTGTGTGATGTTATTCCTATGGATGTTTGTCATCTATTGCTGGGTAGACCATGGAAATATGACAAGAATGTGATTCATGACAGGAGAATGAACACATACACCCTAGAGAAGAATGGGAGAACTCACATGTTACTTCCAATCAAGGATAAGGAATTGAAACCTGAAGTAAGTAATACTGTACTTCTCATGAGTGGGAAGGAACTTCTTACAGAGGTTAAGAAGAAGGAGGATCCACAGTTCATTGTGGTCAGGAAACCAAAGATTGTTTTAACCAGCACGAGGGTGGATGATTTACCAGAAGAGATTCAGGAACTGCTAGAAGAGTTCACTGATATAGTAGTGGACGAATTACCTCGTTCGTTGCCACTGATCAGAAGTGTGAGTCATCATATTGATCTCATACAAGGAGCCAATTTTCCAAACAAAGTTGCGTACAGATTGATGCCGCAAGAGAATGAAGAGATCAGAAGACAAGTCCAGGATTTGATGGACAAGGGTTTGGTTAGGGAAAGCTTGAGTCCATGTGTTGTTCCGACAGTACTCTATCCGAAGAAAGACAGAGGCTGGAGGATGTGTACTGATTCAAGGGTGATTAACAAGATAACTATCAGGTACAGATTTCCATTGTTGAGGATGGATGATCTGATGGATTTCTTAAGTGGAGCAAAATTATTTTCAAAGATTGATTTGAAAAGCGGTTATCATCAAATTCGCATGAGAGAAGGTGATGAATGGAAGACAACATTCAAAACCAATGAAGGGTTGTATGAATGGATTGTTATGCCATTTGGTTTAACAAATGAACTGAGTACCTTTATGAGGTTGATGAACGAAGTCCTGAGGGAGTTCATCGGGAAATTTGCCATTGTGTATTTGGATGACATACTGATTTTCAGTAAAATAATGGCCGAGCATTTGAAGCATTTGGCTATTGTGATGAAGAGGTTACAGCAAGAGAGGTTGTTGATAAATATGAAAAAATCCTCATTTATGAAGACAGAGCTCATTTATATGGGGTTTGTTATTTCTGCAGATAATTTGAGGATGGATCCAGAAAAGGTGGAGGTAATCAAGAATTGGCCATCACCGAAGAATATCTTTAAGGTGAGAAGTTTTCATGGATTGGCTAGTTTATACCAAAAGTTCATTAGGAATTTCAGTGGAATTAGTGCAGCAATGATGGATATAGTAAAGAAAAGACATAAATCTTTTCACTGGACAGAAGAAGTTGAAAAGAGTTTTAATCTGTTGAAGAGGAAGATTACGGAACAACCAATTCTGGTGTTGCCGGATTTCCGAAAGACATTTCAAGTGAAGTGTGATGCAAGTGGATTTGCAATAGGGGCAATCTTAAGTCAATAAGACAGGCCAATAGCATACTTCAGTGAGAAAATGAATGAAGCAAAAGTGAAATACTCCACTTATGATAAGGATTTTTATGCTATTATACAGGCATTGAAGAAATGGAGGCATTACTTCATTCCCAAAGAGTTTTTCTTATACAATGACAATCATGCACTGCAGTTTGTGACTCAATAGGAAAATTTGAATCAGAGCCATGTTAAATGGGTTGAGTACATGAAAAATTTAACTTTTGTGATTAAACATATTTCTGGTACTGCTAACAAAGTTGTTGATGCTTTGAGCAGGAAGTGTTTGCTATTGCAGGAGTTCAAAGTCAAAACATTGGGTTTTGATGATCTCAGGGATATGTACGCAGATGATCAGGATTTTAAGGAGGCATATGAAGAAACTAAGAATCTAGTTCTTAGAGATAGGAGCCAATGGGAAGAATACATGATCCAGGAGGGATTACTATTCAAAGGTAATCAACTGTGTATTCCAAAGTGCTCCATGAGGGAGAACTTGCTGAAAGAGAAACACAGTGGAGGATTGGCCGGACACTTTGGTCATGAAAAGACATTTGCAAAGATGAGTGAGTCATACTTTTGGCCAGGAATGCGATCAGAGGTCAAGAGATTTGTGGACAGATGTAGAATTTGTCAGCATTCGAAGGGGAGGACGTAGAATGCAGTTTTTTATCAACCATTGCCCATACCTGAAAGGCCGTGGGATGCAATCAGCATGGATTTTTTATTGGGGTTGCCAAGAACACAAAGGGGGTTTGACTCAATCTTTGTGGTGGTGGATAGATTTTTCAAAATGACACACTTTATCCCATGTCAGAAAACCAGTGACGCAACTCACATTGCGAATCTGTTTTTCAAAGAAGTCATTCAAATTCACACCTTACCAAGGAGCATAGTTTCAGATCGAGATACGAAGTTTGTGGGACACTTTTGGAGAACCTTATGGAAGAAGCTGGGAACTAGCTTTTCATTTAGTTCATCTTATCATCCTCATATGGATGGACAGACGGAAGTGGTAAACAGAAGTCTAGGAGACTTACTGAGAAGCTTGGTGACAGAACACCACAGCCAGTGGGACAATATATTACCACAAGCAGAGTTTTCATATAACGACTTAGTAAATAGAATCACAGGGCAGAGTCCATTTAGGATTGTATATGGCATATAGCCTAGGGGAATTTCTGAGTTAAGGGATTCATAATAGACTACGACTAGGAGCACTAGTGCAGAAGATTTCGAAGAGGCGATGAAGGAACTTCACAGCAAGGTGAAGGAGCGTTTACAGAATTCAAGCCAAGAGTATAAGCGGAGAGCAGATCAGCACAGAAGACAACTTCAGTTTGAAGTTGGTGAATTGATTCTAGCACATTTGAGAAGGGAAAGGCTCCCAAAGGGAACATATAATAAGCTGAAAATGAAGAAAATCGGACCATGTAGGTTCTTGAGAAAAATTTGGACGAAGGCTTACGAGATTGAATTACCCAATGGGATCGAAATTTCTCCAATATTCAATAGCTCATATTTGTACCCATATAAAGCTGAGGAAGCAGGAGCAGAAAGTAAGTAGCCAGTGATCCAGTGGCGAAAACAGATGCCAGTTGCAGATAAGCTGCAGATGGAGCACATACTGGATAGAAGAGTGAGTAAGAAGACCAGAAGAAAGAAATACTTTGAGTATTTGGTCAAATGGAAGGGCCATCCAGTTGAAGATGCCAGCTGGGAGACCAAAGCTGAGATCTAGAGGCATGGATAGACTGTGCGCGAGTTCATGGATAGGAGCCCATGTAAATTTTCAAGCGAGGGAGTATGATGCAGGAGCATCGCCAAAATCAAGCGAGCCAGTGCGGAGACAAAAGACAGCTGGACAACCACCCAACGCAAATTTTGAAATTACCATGGAGTTGATGTGAAATCTTAAATGAATCCATTAAGAAGAAGCACACTTGTATAATGTAAATGGAACTTGAGCAATTCACTCTCATCCTTAGTAGATAGAAGGCATTTATGATAGTTAATGTAAGTAGGTAGAATTGAATGAGTAGATTAGACATTTTTAGAGCACAAGAGGGAAATGGGATATAGACACCCTCATTGTGTATTGTAACGTTAACATTATGAGAGCATAGAGGAGAAGCAGAGAGTTGTGTAGCAGAATCCATGTACAGAAGTTCTGAATTAATATAAAGAAAGCTTTGATTCAGACTCATGGTGTTCATATATTCACTGTGTATGCATCTTTGAATGTTATTCTCATGAATGTTTTACTCTTTCTGTCATGCAGTTTCTTTTAGGCTATGTATGAATGATTTCTTGTTGAATGTTTGAAATCTGAGAGGAGAAAGAGAGAAGGAATGAGTTTCAATTTTTTCTCTATCTGAGCAAGGATTCCTACAAGGAGTGCAGTCGAATTGTCCGCAAGGAGT
>JASDQU010346663.1:0-10365 GCA_032191745.1 Picea mariana
ATGAGTATCATGACAAATTAGGTTGTTAAGAAACCTTGACAAGTTTGGCAAATGTAACAATGCTAGAAATGGTAGTTTGGGATAAGTACTATGTATAGGAAAAAGGGAGCCTGGAGTTTGACTGGCACCAGGATGCCAAGAAAAATTGAGTTGTTGACCAAGTTTCTAGTAAACACCATGGCCTTAGCCAGTGTATGGATACTTTTTTTGTTGGGGCATCATAGATTGATTCCAATATTTGGACAAAGAATTTTGGGCGGGGATTGATCCCTGCATTGTGTTCCAAAGATTCTGGAAGGGGTTTCCCCTGCCAATCCGACAGGTATAGGTACTGAGCCTTGCCCGAGGTTCCATTGACCATGGAAGGGTTTTCCCCCAGTTAGAATCCCTGATGAGGGAACTAATCCCTACCAAGAATTCCTAATTCCTTATGAGAAGAAAACTCCTGTATTTTCCCCCTGTGTAGGAATAGTACCCTCCACAGGATTCTGTTGTCCAAAACTAGGGTTTCCTCTGACCAAGATGGTAGATGAAGAAAAAATGTTATTACCAAATGCGTCGAACAAATAGAATGACATGGATCCTACTAACGTGGTGTAAGAAGAAGGTTCTAGACTTTCTGCTCCAAACAAGGTGTAGTTCATGTTCGGCCCGATGGGTGGCTAGGTAGCGCCACTAAGCGAGGGGGACAAAGGAGGTATATGACCCCCACCGTAAGGGATAAAGTTATAGAGAGATGAGGGTCCCCCCATGGACCCTTTCAAAGGAGTGTTTGATCTCCCTTCCCCAAACCCATGGTATGTAGGGTGGAGTAGGTAAGGACGAAGTTCATATCAAATCTAGGCATCCCATATCAAAATTGAGGGCCCGTCGCACTCTGTGTGAACGGAGTAGTGGTCATCGTCGAAGATGAAATTAGACCACTACTCGAAGTAGAGGTAGTTGAGACCATGGTGGTATGGACCAGAGAAGGTGGGTTAGGAGGAAGAATTCCCCTTGTGGTGGTAGTTGTTGAGGGAGTATGAGGAGTCCCGGACGAAGTGGAATCGTTTGCTTCCATTTCTACTTCCAGGACTATCTGACACTCGTGATGTGTTACCCTTGGAGGGAAAACTTGTACCAAAATTGGCACCAATAAGTCAGTGATTGGAGTGTTGGTTGGCACGAGAGCTTCCACTCCAAGGTCAGAAATAGTAGGTTCCTTCGGATTTGAGTACTCTCATACTGGAGCAGGCTCAGGCACAGTTCCCTGTGGCCCCATCACTTCGCATGACCCTTGCTGGTCAAGTATTCTTCGTAACAGTGGCGGTGGTGGCTCTAATGAAACCAATGGCAGGCCCTAAAACCTTCACAACCAATGGAGCTCTTGATATTCCAATTTGTGAAAAGATCAATGACACAATAAGGATTTTACTAGCATTTGAAAACAAGAACACACTACAAAATTTCCTATGCGATAAACCAAGCAAACCACTATCTAGTTGGAATGACAGTTACGCTAGCCAACACTAGAGAAACTCACTAGTGCATGTGAAACTCAAAAATGGAAGCACCCTCTGGGTATAATTTGAAAAGAATGGCCCAACGTCTTCCCTAAGTACCGTGGTATACCCCTGCATTCAACTATGTAAGTCTCTATAATAAAGGCAGCTAAGTTGCCAGCTCATAAACAATCACTAGGCAGGTATAGTCAAAAGTCGGGTGGACCACAATGAGTAGGATAACAAGTCTGAAACCTACAGAGGGTATTGAAAGAAAGTGGTCTGGAAGACAACTGAGGACCTCGAACAGATTCAATATGCACAAATGTCTATAGGCAAATGAAACCAACAGTATCCGATGACAAGTCTTTAATATACATTCCCCACTACACTTTGTCCAACTTTGGAGGGGTTATCTCCACTATGTTTACTCACACAACCGCGTGTTTAGCCCCTATGTTAGAGGGGGGTCCTGGATAACTTTCACGTCACTGGAATTTTTACACTCCCTAGCTCCGAGTCCAATGTTTTTTTATAAGCCTTCAAGAGTTTCCTCTCCAACCTAATTCAAGGCACTATCCTAGACTAGTTGATTGACCCTACAAACATAAAGTCTAGTTGATTTTAAATTAGTGTTTTATTTAAATGGCTTGTTTCAAGTCAAGGAAATGGCAGTGAAACTTCTGATGTGTATGGGATATGAAGAATGAGAAATAAATGAAACTGAAAGAAAAATTACTTCTAGTTAACAATAAAGGTTTGCAACTAACTCTTTAACCAACTTTTCATAAATAACTTTTTCTAAGATCTTTGAAAGGAAAAACTAAAACAAAATTTTGCTCAACTACGAGATACTTAATGTTCTAAGTAATCATTAAAGAACTTAAGAACATAACTATCTTTCCTAACAAGAAAAATAACTAACCCAACTACTTAACCAAACTAAGAAAAAAAAATCTTTTTATTTATTTTGAAATGCTTCAAACAAGAAAACTTGAAATAAATATTTATTTCTTTTTCTTTAAAGCACATGAAAGGGGAAGAAGTGAAAAAACAATAAAAGACTAAAACTGACCTTTGTTCCACTTCAGATTGTAGGGAGTCACTAAAGACACCAAACAAGATGATCAAAAAATCAAAGACTAGCCTAAAATCCTTTCGAAGTAAACACAAGAAATATTTAAAAAGATAAGCAAGCTAACGTATAACCCAGGCTACGACTATAAAAATAGAGACACTAGACTCTATCAAGAAACCCTGAGAAGTGAAACTTAAATCAGGGAAGAGGTTGATTGCCTCTTCTTAAAAAACATAATTCTTTGCACAAGTATGCTATTGATGCTTAAGCTGCCTTCATATGTACAAGGGCTCTCTATAAAACAGGGTCCATATGTATGCGTGTAGAGCCACAGTACGACATGCACACCTCTATAACTTCTAAAAAAATAAAATAAATAGGGAGACTGAAAAGGCAGGGAGAACTGGTATGGAACCAACAGGTGGCCAAAATCCTTTAACAGACTCAACAGACCCACAAAAAATCAAAAGGTAATAAAACCAATCAAACACCCAAAAACAATCCCCTAAAACCCTAGATGCTTCCCCAGTATAGTTGCCATTTTTGCTAGCAGGAAAAACCCCCCTATGGCTACACCAGGGTTTAAAATGTAGGAAGATCAAAACCATCTAAAAATCTCTTACCTTTCTAACTACCCCAAACATATCCCAGACTCATACATGAAATACAAAGTGAGAAGGATCAGGTAATTGTACCTTTTACTCCACGTCTGGTGACAATCCTCTTGCACTTGATAGCTCCGCTAACTGCAAACCTCCTCCCAAGGCTGGCCTGCTTTCACAAACAAATAAAAAGGAAACTACATACATGATTCTGATATATAAATCATGGGTTATATGTTATAATAAAACATAAATCAAATGCAAACATTCGACACATCATATTTCAGGATAGGAAAAATATTTCTTTTATTGATAATACAATGATCACTTACAACAAGGTCGGCTACTGCTCCATGAACCTGGTCTAGGATCCTCTTCACCAAGCTCCAAGTATGCCTCCATGTATCTTTCTCCTCTCAAACTTCCTCTAGGAAAATGGAATGGGTTTATGATGGAGGAAAAAGGGCAAAATGGGAAACTCTAATGCAATTCTCACAAGATGGCTGCAATTTCTTGAGATGAGGAGGGGATGTGAAATGAGCATAGTTTCATTATTATTAGGTCTATATATGGAGTGAGACCCAAACACCTCCTTTTATATGACAAAGTATGGTTATTTGGTTGGGTGATAGGCTATAGGAGGTGGAACAGTTGGGAAACTACCCAATAGCCTGTAATCTCAATGAATTCCTTGCAAAATTTTAATTTTTGCAACTTTTGCAAGTATACACGGGCTATAGTGGTGCAAATAGCATAGGTATGTGGGATGTAGTGGTGAAACAATCATACATACGCTGGAAGTAGTGGTGTAGGGAGCGTACATCTTCAAAAATAGTGTTTTTAAGAAGAGGAACTTAGTGATGGTTTGGAAAAAATAGAAAGTAAGAGGCCCAGATGCCAAGTATGCATGTGTAGAGAAATTTAGGGTTATAAAAATCTCTAAGCATGGCTCTTATGGGAATACACTTTGAATATGTGTACCATAAACCGATATGTGTGGTCATGAAGCTTGAATTTGTTTGAGGAATAAGGAAATGAAGGAAAATGTAAATGCAGGTAACATAGTCATAGTGGGATATTCCTTGTCATTTAATTTCTGATGATAGGTGGCACACCACGTGGTTCATAACGATTGAGGAGTTATGGCCTTGTGAAGTTAGAAGCCCCAAAGAATGGTTAAGAATCCACTAGTTAGTTACTAGCTAGTTAAAGAAAGGGTAAAGTGGTTGTAACAAGAAATTCTAGAAACCCCTAATATAAGGAAATATATTACTTAGCCAAAGTATAAATACCCCTCAAGGAGTATTGCATAAGTATAATTCACACACATATCTATTGATTATCTATCTTGTGAAGAACTTTTGATCTGTTGGGGAATATGAGGTTGAGTCTAAGGTAGAAAGTCTGAGGGTGTGAAGGAAGGTTGAAGGTGAAAGTCTCATAGTTGAAAAAAATGTGATTAACCCTAGTTTCTGAGGTATCCACATGTTACAGGGTAGAAGAGCACAAATTTACATGGGGTTCAATGTAGAAAAGAGTGGATATATGAGGGTAGTAGTCGAGTAAGTCGTGGATCTGTGGAAATATTCTAAAAGGGTGTGAAGTGATGATTGTACCACATTGTTAATGCCTAGGATGGTTTACTCATCTTTCATCTGATACAACAAAGTGTCTATAATATCAAAGGTATGTTTTTATGTGCTTTTATCATGGATGATATGGCACATTCTTTAGTCATTTCTTGGAGCACATTTTGGTTTATGGTTTCATATGCTTGAGGTCCATGTTTTGATATCATTGATACATTCTTGATACATATCCTTGGTACATTGTATATGGTTGTTATGGTTCATTCTTAGAGGCACATATTTATGATATTGGCATATATTTTAGGTATAGCTCATGGTATATGGTATGATGCATGATTGAGGTACATTGTTCTACATGGTTTGGATACTTCAATGTTGATATGGTATATATGAATAGACCTGGTTGATACATTGGTGATAGGGAAAGTGATAGGTTATAGGTTGATTTAACAGTGGCAGGTTGGATGACAGGTTGATCACATGTTGATTATCATAGGCAGTGATAGTATCAGTCGTAGTGATAGTTTGGTGTACATTTATATTTCAATGCAGTAGGATGGGGCAAGGAAAGGGGTGCGTAGCCTCCTTCTGGTTGGTTCTGAAGAACTCAGGGAGTTGGAGCTTCCTTCAGGTTGGAGCCTGAGAATCAGGGGCTTGTAGCCTCCTTCTGGTTGGAGCCTGAGAATTTAGGGAGTTTTATCTTTGTTCACATTGGAGCCTACAAATAAGGGGTCATAGCCTCCTTCTAGTTTCAGATGGAGAATTGGGAAGTTGGTGCTTCCAATGAATGTATTCTTTTTATATATATGAAAATCATTCTATGGTTTTCTCCCATTTTGGTTTCCATGTAAATTATGGTGTAGTTTTTTTATGTGGATGTTTATTATGATCTATTGATTTATACTACTCATGATATATTGATGATATAATGCTGATGAAATTAATGATTAAATACTGTGGTTAAAAGTGATAATAAAGTGCTCATACTGATTCATCCTCCCCTCTCAGTATTCCAAAAATTGGTATCAAAGAAGGTCCTTCAAGAAACAATTCAACTACTGGAAAGAGATCATGGAATACACTAAGATTGGAGCACCAAGGTTTAATGGTAAGAACTATGAATTTTGGAATAAAAGGATCCAAACATTTTTATAGGAACAAGGATTTGATGTTTGGCAGTTAGTAGTATACATATATGCAATGAAAAGCACTCCCCTAACTGACAAATATGGAAATAAACTCAACAAAAACAATTCAAAGGATAAAGGAACCATTCTAAGTATTCTGGATGATTTAGTATTTATCAAAGTTATGCATTGCAAAACCGAAAATGATCTTTGGGATAAAATTCAATTTTTTTACGAAGGAGATACCAAAGTCAAGGGATCCAAGCCTCAAAACCTTAGATCCAAGTTTGAGTAATTGAAGATGAATAAATATGAATACATTCCATCCTACGTTCTGTGAGTTGACCAAATAATGAATTCTATTATAGGACTGGGAGAAGAAGTTTATGAATCAATGGTCATTCAAAAGGTTCTAAGATCTCTACCTATGAGATTTGATCCTAAGATATCATGCCTAGAAGAAATAAGAGATATTTACAGTTTGAGCATGGATGAGCTATACAGAATATTCACAGCTTATGAAATGAATATAGAAAAAGAGAACCCAGTCATGGAGGAAGCAATGTTCAAATCATCCAGGACAATAAAGAAGAAAAACAAGCAAAGGTAAAAACCAGATTGTAGTTGCAACCATAATTTAGAGGAAGATGAAGAAGTGGTAAACTTCGTGAGGAAGTTAAAAAGAGGAAACGAGAAGTAAAAGGGTATGCTTCCATTGAAATGTTTAATTTTCATGGTATTGGTCATTTTTCTTCTAAATTCGCTTATGATAAGAATAAAGGTAGTGATGAAGAAGAAGATCCTAAGAAGAAAAAGAAAAATCAAAAGGGAGATATCACCTCATCAGATGAGGATGATAGCAACAATGATTTAGAAAGATTACTCTTTATGGATGTAGATGATGATGAAGAGGATTTCAAAGAAGAAGGCGAAGGTGAACTCAGAGAAGAGTTAATCAATTCCTTAAAAGAACTAGGGAAAGAAAGAAAGAAAAACAATTCACTCAAGGAAAAGTTAAAGAAGAAATAAGGATTTCAAAATTCCAACCCAGAAGAAATCAAGCAGATAACCACTAAGTTAAAATTCTAGGTAGAAGAAGATAGAAGGATTGATGAAACACTTAGAAATCAGTTAGAAGATAAGGAGAATATGATTGAAATATTGGAAGTAGAAATAGTAAACTTAATATAAGATCTTCATAATAAATATATACAGTAGAATAACATCAATATAATGAATGAGATCATTACCATCCAAAGTCCATACTATGACAGGTCCGGGCTAGGATAAAACCAAATGTAGACTATGAAAGGCTCCAACTCCAGGACATAAAAACATGAATAAAAACAATGTAGCTATGCAAGAATCATCAGAGGAACTATCAATAAAGAGGATTATAGGAAGACACAAGAAAAAATAACAAAGGAGATGGACCACCTAGAATATTCAGAATACATAATCAACAATCAACAACATATCAAGAGGAAGAAGGCTTTATAGGAGAAACACCATTCAGAAGATTTCGTACATCCAGGTATCAAACTATTTTTATTGGTTTATGTTATTCCTATAACAATTTTGGACACAAATATACAAAATATAGAGCTTATGCCAAGAAAAAAAGAAACTATGAAGGTTATTCAAACAAGAGTTATCCTATAAAGTCACATGAAGTAGAGAACAAAAATCACAACAATTTTGGTTCACTAAGTAATGAGGTAGAGTGTTGCAAGTGCAACAATTTTGGACATATGGATAAAGATTATAGAATGATTGTTCCTCCAAAGGACCCAAAGAAGAATATCAAACATGAACCATAAAGGATATGGAGAAGGAAGCATGACCAATTCAACAATGAAGAATTCTCGCTTTCTCTACAAGTGCAACACAAGAAAAGTGGATGGTATGTTGACAACAACTGTTTGAGGCATATGGCAAGTGACAAGAACATGTTTTTGACCTTGAATAAAGAATGTTATGGATCAATTTCATTTGGAAATGATAACTCAACCATACTTATAGGTAGAGGCATGGTCAAGCTTGGAAGCAAAGATGTTGAGGAATACAATTTTATACTAGTTGAAGATATGAAGAACAAACTTCTAAGGGTAAGTCAAATATGTGATCAAGGAAAAAAAAACAATTTTAACTCAAAACAGTGTGAGGTGAGGAAAGGAGCAAGAAAATTGGTGGCTACAGCTAGAAGAAATCCAAACAACATATATGTCCTTAATGGAATTGTAAGAGAAATATGTTGCTTAGGAAAGGAAAATGAAACTTGGCTCTGGCACAGAAGGATGGGTCACATGAACTTTGAAAACCTTTTCAAAATCGACATAAAGGACGTAGTGAAATAAATGCTTGAGATTCAAATCCAACAAATAATTTATGTGAGCTTTTTCTACAAGGAAAACAAACCAGAACCAAGTTCAAATCAAAAGACTACTCCATGACAAAACCATTGGAGATTGTACACAATGACCTATGTGGATGTACAAGAAAATTTTTATTAAATGGTGAACACTATTTTATGCTACTGGTTGATGACTACATAAGAATGATTATAGTTTGATTTCTCAAGAAGAAGTCAAAGGCATTCAAACATTGATATACAAAGAGATGGTTGAGACTGAGATGGACTTGGAAAGTAAGTTCTTAGGATCATACAATGGAGGAGAGTTTAGATAAAAGGAATTAATGTATTCTTGTGGTGAACATGGAATAAAGAAACAATTCTTAGTAGCCAAGACACCTCAACAAAATGGAGTTGTCAAAAGGAAGAACAAAACAGTACAAGAAATTTCTAGAACCATGTTGAAACATTCCAATTTGAGTGACATGTTTTGGGCTCAAGAATTACATACAACAATTCACATCTTGAACAAAGGAATGCTTAGAAATAACAATGATAAGAATCCCTACATGTTATGGAAAGGAATAGTGGAAAATGTGAATAATTTCAGAGTATTTCGAAGCAAATGTTATATCAAAAGAGAAGATAGAAGGATTGGAAAATTTGACTCCCAAGTTGATAAGGGCATAGTAGTTTGGTATTCAAGAAAAAAAATCATATAAATGCCTTAGTCCAATACTCAATAGGATAGTGGAAAGAATCAATGTAATAATTGAAGAAAAAATTGAACAAAATATGGAAGAAAGAAGAGAAGATTCCGAAGATCTAGATGATGAAGAAGATCTAAAAGAAGAAGAGATAGAAGAAGATGCAAAAGAAGAAGAAGAGCAGCCAAAATTAGAGCAAGAGGAAGATGAGAAACGAATACCTCCTAAGACACCTAGCCAATGAGTGTAGAAAAATCATCCACCAAAATAGATTATGGGAAATAAATATGAATTAGTTGATGAATAAGAATACTTTCACCAGAACAAATACATCTAGCCCTATTATCCGGAGTTGAACCAAACAGTTTTGAATAATTCAAAATGATGAACAATGGGTCAAGGCTATGGGTAAAGAATTGAAGTAGATATAGAATAATGAAACATGGGAACTGGTTCCAAGGCCGAAGAACAAGAATGTGATTGATACAAAGTGGGATTTCAAAAAAAAACTAAATGAGGATGGACAAGTAACCATAAACAAAACAAGGTTAGTATGCAAAGGATATTATCAAATTGAAGGTATAGATTTTGAAGAGACCTTTTCCCCAATTTCCAGGATGGGAGAAATCAAATTCATATTATCCTATGCATATTCTAAAAGAATCAAGGTATATCAGATAGATGTAAAATCAACCTTTATAAATGGAGAAATATAAGAAGAATTCTACATCAAAAAACGTAAAGGATTTCTACTATCAGAAAAGGAATATTATGTTTACAAATTGAAGAAATCATTGTATGGACTCATGTATGCTCCTAGAGCATGGTATTCAAGATTAGAAATGTATCTATAAAACCAAGGATTCAAGAAGGGTAATGCAGAAAACAATATCTACATAAAAGTGGATCGAGACAATATATTGATAATTGAATTTTATGTATATTATATTATCTTTGGGAGTGATGATGACATGATGAGTCGAAGGTTTTCCAAAGACATGTAGAATGAGTTTGAAATGTCTTTTCTCGACGCGTTGACTTTATTTTTTGGATTACAAATATGTTAGCGTGATAAATGTATTTTCATCTCCTAGACTAAGTACATCAGAGAAATTATAAAGAATTTTGGAATGGAAGAATGCAAACTCGTAAGTAATCCTATGCATACTAGTTGCAAGTTGAGCAAGGATTATGAATCTAAGGATTGTTAGAAAAATAGGACCGCGAAGCAATAAAATAAAACAAATGCGGAAACAAAACACAGAAGATACACAATACAAGAGAGACACAGATTTACATGGTTCACCTAGTGTGGGCTACATCCACCAGAGAAATTGTCAGGTCCTTCCTTTATTATTATCCAACAACTGAAGGGATACAACCTACAACAAAACTCGTTGTAACTTCCTCTTCTTTCTCTCATAGTCT
>JASDQU010346664.1:77-12383 GCA_032191745.1 Picea mariana
GTAGGTTGTATCCCTTCATTTGTTGGATAATAACAAAGGAAGGACCTGGCAATTTCTCTGGTGGACGTAGCCCACACTGGGTGAACCACGTATATCTGTGTCTCTCTTGTATTGTGTGTCTTCTGTGTTTTATTTCTGCATTTGTTTTATTTTATTGCTCCGCGGTCCTGTTTTTATAACACTTGGGCCTACCACCCTAAATAGAAAGAGACTTCTTGTTGAGGTGACAGTGATAGGATAGTCTCCAGTTATGTCAGTTTGCCTTCTTTTACTTTACCTTTACTTCCAAGTACAAACTATGTGATAACAAGGACCAACACCAATGGGTCAAAAAGAATACAACACCTCAAAAACAATTTGATGCACACAAAGAAAAGGAGACATTCAAGGAGGCTAGACAAGAGATTTTGAAGGAGAATATTGCTTCTACTTCAGGTAAAAATGTAGGAGATGAAGTACCAGTATATGACATGCCTCGTCTATTTGATTAGACCGACAGAGATCAACCTTCAAAATAAGTAATTAATCTAAGAAAAATTTTGGCATCTTGTGTGAAGTTGTTGAATTATAAAACCTCTCTACAAGTATTACAGAGTCTATTAGAAAAGTGCAATTTCTATAGAAGAGATGAAATTAGAATAGAATATAGTCAATCAAGTCTGTAAGAAGAGAAGAACAAGTAGGGAGTTCATATTGAATGTAAACATGGGATACTTTAACATGGGTGATATCATATTAGACTTAAGGTGTGAAGTAAACGTTCTTCCTAAGAATACATGGGAATCCATGGGGGAATCTACACTGGGATATTCACCTATTCAGTTGAAGTTAGCAAAATAGCATAGGGTGATACCAATTGGTAGATTGAAAGTCATACTAGTGGATTTAGATGGTGTGCTCACTATGGCATACTTTGAAGTGATTGATATAGTGGATAACACTACACCCTATCCAACATTGTTGGGACTGGATTAGGAATTTGATAATCAAACTATCATCAAATTGAAGACCAGGAAAATGATTTTTGAATCAGGAGAATATAGAGTTATAGCACCCCTAGATCCTTCAGAAGGAGGAAGATATGTTGAACCTGAGACAAATAACTTCATCACAGAAGAGATAAATTAGTTGTATAGAACTACCACATGAGAGGAAGATTACATCAACCCAACAACATATGGAATGATTAGATGGAGAAGCATCAATTATTATGCTTCAGACACTGACATGGGACTGGATAATTGGAAGCAACGATTACATGATTTATCTACCAAAAGATGTGTAAGGATGATGTGTGCACTAAGATGGGTTGGTACAGAGGTCAGAAAACCTCTAGCTTTTTATGGTCATAATTATTTAGAATAATTTTTAGCAAAGCTTGAGTTAGAAGTATTAGAAAATAAAAGGTTACCCGTATTATATATGGCCTTGAAAGAAACACCTGCACATTGGTGGGGTACCCACAAGTAGAAGATCAATAACTGGTATTAATGCAAAATATTATTGTGCATCAGATTTGGTGATAACATATTTGTGGAGAAATATGATGGAGTTGGAAAACCCAAAGAACATATAGATATATTCATAATTCATTGGACATTGGTACCACCAGAGGAATGGCCACATCACTTTATTCATACATTAGAAGGAATCCCAAGGAATTGGTACACAGAATTGGAATTGCATAGAGAAAATGAAAATTGGGAGGAGATGCAACAAAACTTTGTCATTACATTTGCATTTGAACATGAGAATCCAAAAATAGATACAACACTAAATTTGGTAAAAGAGAGGATCTTTGAAGAACCTAAAGTTGAAATTGTCACAGCTTATCAGAACTAGAAGAGACAAACAATTAGACAATTTCTACATTGTTATCATGTTGTCAAAGTAGACCCAGAAGACAAAAACTCGCACGATATTCAGATCACAGAAGTTGAAGGAGAAAGAGAAGTAGAAGGTCCATAGTTACAATAAAAAATATTGTGTTGCACCACTGAAGATAAAGAAGGTAAATATTGGGACATAAGAGAATCCAAATATTACAAGTATTGGTGACTATTGGGATGACCAGACATTGGAAATAATAACATAGTTATTGCGTGAGTATAGTGACCTATTTAAAGCAACATTTTCATAGATGAAAAGGGTAGTGGGATAAATTAGAGAGATGAATATCACCTTGAGACTGGATGCCAAACCTATTAGAAAAACAAGATAATAGAGTAATAAAATAAAACAAATGCGAAAATAAAACACAGAAGATACACAATACAATAGAGACATAAGTATACATGGTTCACCTAGTGTGGGCTATGTCCACTAGAGAAATTTCCAGTTCCTTCCTTTTTATTATCCAAGAAAATGAATGGATACAGCCTACAATACACCCATTGTAACTTCCTCTTCTTTCTCTCGCAATCTCTTCTCTCAAAATAAAATATCGGCGATAATACAAAACTGCAATACAATTCCCTCATAAGAGAGGGTTTCCTTCTAGGGTAAAAAACCCTAAAATAACTTCTATCGTCAGATTTGTGACCTTATAATGAACGATCCAGATTGACTACAAAATTACAATATTTTACAAGGCAATTTTTCCCAAAATTTCACTTCAGGCGCGCTTCCCCCGAATCCCCTGCTAATTGGAGGCTACAAAAATTTTCGTTGCCCCCCCTGGCAACAGTTTTGGGGGCGGGAACCCCCCCACACCCCCCCATTAGGGAATAAGGTCCAAGAAGGGCTGAAACAAACCTCTGAATCAAGAAGATAATCAATCTCCACAACCAAAAATATCCCACTTGGAGACCGATCAAAACAACTCCATTTTTGGTGTACCTCCTAGACTATACTCCACCTTGGACCTGGAAAATTTCTCATCTTCACCTTCATGCTTGAAGGCCAACTGAAACCAAGTAGGAACTCAGTTTCTCCCTGGTTACTCCATTTGTTAACATGTCTGCAGGATTCTGGCTAGTTTGTATCTTTTCCAACTTCAAATGCCCATCTTCCAAGTCAGATCATATGAAATAGTACATGAGTTGTATATGATTATTCTTTGAATGGAAGGTTAAGTTCTTTGCAAGATGAATGACACTCTCACTTTCACAATACAACTTTCTATTCTCATTCTTCTTTCCCAATTCCTCCATAAACCTATGCAACCAAATCATTTCTTTACTAGACTATGTAGAAACAACATACTATGGTTCTGTTGTTGAAAGTGAAACAACCTTTTGCAGTTTCAAAATCCAACTTACTACAGTTCCACCTACAGTAAAAACATACCCCGTGGTGCTCCTCTTGCTATATTTATCACCTTCCATATCTAAATCAACATATCCCTATAAAAAAATGCCTAAACCTCCAAAACATAATGCATGAGTAGCAGTACCTCTCAAATACCTGAGAATCCACTTTACTGCCTCCCAATGTTCTTTACGTGGATTGTTCATATACCTACTCACAACTCCCACTGCATGTGCAATATCTGATCTTGTGAAAACCATCGCATACATCAAGCTGTCAATTGTTGATGAATAAGGGACCTTGGACATGTATTTTATCTCCTCCTGTGTCTTGGGACACACTTCTTTGGTTAATTTGAAATGGATGGCTAAAGGTGTACTAACTGGTTTTTCATTTTGCATTATTAACCTTTTCAACACCTTCTCTATGTACTCACCTAGTGACAATGTCAATTTGCGATTTTTCCTGTCTCTTGTTATTCTCATACCAATGATTTTCTTTGCAACACCCAAATCCTTCATCGCAAATGAATTAACTAATTTCTTCTTGAGCACATTTATATCCTACATATTAGACCTTGCAACAAGCATGTCATCTACATACAATAGTAGGATAATACAACTTCTATTTTATATCCTTTTAAAATAAGCACAATGATCAAAATTACATCTGCTATAACCTTGTTCTATCATAAACCTGTCAAACTTCAAATACCAATGCCTTGGAGCTTGCTTTAGGCCATACAAGCTCTTCTTCAACCTGCATACCAAATTCTCCTTCCCTTTGACCTCATACCCTTGTGGTTACTGCATATAAATCTCTTCCTCCAAATCCCCATGGAGAAAAGTTGTTTTTACATCTAACTGTTCAAGATGCAAATCTTCTCCTGCCACAGGACTTAAAATAGTCCTAATTGAAGTCATTTTAACAAAAGGAGATTTTTTTCATCAAAATTTATACCTTTCTTTTGTGAAAATCCATTTACAACAAGTCTAACCTTGTACCAGTTTTTTCCTCCATCTTCTTCCTTCAACTTATAAACCCATTTATTCTACAATGCTCTTTTTCTTGTAGGAAACTGAACCAAGTCCCAATTCTGGTTATTTACCAAGGAATCCATCTCCTCTTTCATGCCTTGCTCCCACTTCTTTTTAGTGTCTACCTGCATTTCCTCTTCATAACATTCTGGTTCACCAGAATCAATCAACAATAAATAATACAATGAATGAGAGTATCGTTCAAGGGGTATACTTAACCTGGTAGATATTCTAACAACACTTGTAGGAGTTTGAGGTACTTGTTTCTCCTGTTGTTGTACATTTTTATTTTCTCATCAAGCATTGTGTATTATGGTTTTTCTTTTTCCTATTTCTTTCCCTGCAACTGATCTTTGTACACGACCCTCTCATTGAAGATGACATCTCTACTCCTAATGATTTTTGATTTTCATAATCGCATAAGTGATAACCAAAATCATTAACATTGTATCCAAAAAAGGTACACTTCTTGGATTTTGCCTCAAGCTTTGTTCTATTTTCTTCAAAAAAGAATAGTTTACCTTTTTACATGTCCATTCCTCCTCTAGAATTCCACCATCCAAATAGCTTGAAGGTCCTCTGTTTATTAAGTAAACAGTAGTATTTACAGCATCTGCCCAAAATTGTAAGGGCAACCCATAATGCAATCTCATACTCCTTGCACGCTCCATGATTGTCTTATTCATCCTTTCTGACACACCATTTTCTTATGGTATTCCTAGAACTGTTTTCTCTCTACGAATCCCATGGTATGAATAGTAATCATCAAACTCCTCTCTGCAATATTCACCTCCATGTTTTGATCTGAGACACTTCAACCTTTTTCCTGTCTCATTCTCAACCAAAGATTTCCATTTCTTAAAAGTATAAAAAACATCAGATTTTTGTCAAATGCAATAAACCCAAGTTTTTCTAGTTGCATCATCAATAAAAGTAACATAATAACCAGAGCCACCAAGAGATGATACTTGAGTTGGTCCCCATACATCTATATGCACAAGCTCTAACCTTTCACTCTTATTTTCTTTTCCAACTCTGAGAAATCTGACTCTTTTGTTTTCCATAAACACAATGCTCACATAAATCCAAATCAATTTGTTTAATATCTAACAACAAATATCTCATGTGAATTATCTGCATCCCCTTCTTACTCATGTGTCCAATCCTATGATTCCATAGTGTTGTATCCACTCATAAGCTAAATATATAGAAGAGTCAGTATTACCAGTACATAAATACAATGTACCTACCTTCTCTCCTTTTTCTATCACCAGTGATCCTTTGGTGACCTTCCATGCCTTATCTATAAATATGGATATACAAACTTCACTTTCCAACTTCCTTATTGAAATTATACTTTTCCTTAGATATGGAACATGTCTTACCTCGTTCAACAACCATTGGTTTCCATTCTTTTGATTTATTTGTACATTACTCATTCCAACAATTTTGAATGGTGCATCATCACTCAAATAAACCTGTCCAAAATCACCTTGAACATAATATAAAAACTATATCCTATGGGGTGTGGCATGAAATGAATCCCCTAAATATACTACCCAAGACTTAGAAATATTTTCTATAGAAACAATCAAAGCATCTTGTTACACATCACCTATCGCATTTGCTTCATGATTTTTCTCTTGTTGTCCATCTCTTTATTTCTTTGGAGCTCTGCATTCTTTCTTTAGATGTCCTTTCTTCCCATAATTACAACACTCTATCTTTCCCAGATTGTATTTGGATATTCCCTTCCTAAAATTGTCATGGTTCCCTGATCCCTTTCCTCAGACCTTTATCATTTTTTCTTCCCATGTTCTGCATGTTTAACGCATTACCTGATGTCTCACATGTTCATTTCCATTGCATTTCCTCGCTAAGGATAACACCAACAACATCATCAAATTTTAGAGTGCTTGAACCAGAGACAAAGTTACTTACAACCATGACCAAGCCATTCCAACTTTTTGGTAATGAGCATAGGATTAGATGAGCCCTGACCTCATCATCAAAGTCCACTTTTACAAAACTTAGCTTATTGGTAATCGTATTAAATTCATTTAAATGATCTAAAACAGACCCGCCTTCTGACATCTTCATATTAAATAATCACGTCATTAGAAATACCTTATTGGATGCCGAGGGTTTTTCATACATTTTATCCAATGCATCCATCAACTCCTTCGTTGTCTTTTCTTTTGAAATATTGAAATCCACTGACAATTCTAGGCTCAGTCGTATTGTTCCTAGTGCATTTTTGTTATTCTTCCCATTCTTCATCCTTCATGGCCATCATCTTTTTTATTATTCCTCCCAATGGTAAGAATAGATCCTTCTGATATAAATAATCTTCCATCTACATCTTCCATAAATGGTAGTTTTGGCCATTAAATTTCTCGGCCCTAAACTTTTCATCTTCTGTCATTGCTCCCACTTGAACCAAGAACCCTCTTTTCCCATGGGTTACCTTTTGATTTTATACCAATTATTAGAAAAATAGGATCGCAGAGAAATAAAATAAAACAAATTCGGAAATAAAACACAAAAGATACACAATACAATAGAGACATAGATATACGTGGTTCACCCAATGTGGGCTACGTCCACTAGAGAAATTGCCAAGTCGTTCCTTTTTATTATCCAACAAAATGAAGGGATACAACCTACAACACATCTATTGTAACTTCCTCTTCTTTCTCTCACAGTCTCCTCTCTCATAATACAATATTCACGATAATACACAACCGCAATACAATTCCCTCATAAGAGAGGGTTTCCTTCTAGGAAAAAAACACTAAAATAACTTCTACTATCAGATCTACGACCTTATAATAAACGATCCAGATTGACTATGAAATTACAATATTTTACAAGGATTTTTTTCCCAAAATTTTGTTTTGGGGGCGTTTCCCCCGAATCCCTTGCCAGGGGGGGGCTACAAAAATTGTCACCCCCCTCCCCTAGTGACAGTTGTGTGGGGGGGAATCCCCTCCACACCCCCCCGTTAGGGAATGGGGTCCAAGAATGACTGAAAGAAACCCCTGAATCAAGAATATATTCAGTGTCCATAACCAACAAGACCAATAAGACAGAGACCCTACATATTGAATGCATTGTATAATTAGAAAGTGAAGGAAGAAATTGATAAAATGTTAGAGGTTGGTGTAATAGAACCCGTGGAAGAATCTGAGTGCATTATCCCTATGATAGTTAAAGAGAAGAAGGAAGGGGAATAAGGATCTCTGTAGACTCGAGGAAATTGAATGATGCATGTCTGCATGATCTCTTTCTGACTCCATTTACAGATGAAGTATTGGAGAATGTAGGAGGACAAGAAGCCTATTCATTCACTAATGGATTTTTAGGATATCACCATATCAGGATAGCACAAGAGGATCATCAAAAGACTACATTTTCCACAGAATGGAGATCATATCAGTACACAGTGATGCCATTTGGATTGAAGAATGCCCCAGTTATTTTTTCCCGAGTAGTAGTGGTTGCATTTAAGGATTTTATACACAATTTTTTAGAAGTTTATTTGGATGATTGGACAATTTTTGTCTTATTGAAGGATCATGTTGAAGTGTTAAGTTTGATGTTAGATAGGTGTAGACAATGTCAAATTTCCTTGAACATTAAGAAATGTATATTCAGCGCACCATTTGGGATCTTTTTAGGACATGTGGTGTGTAAACGAGGTGTGCTGGTAGATCCTGCGAAGATTGTTGTCATTGCTAACTTACTACCACCTAAGTCAATGTGCCAGTTAAAAAGTACACTTGGTCATATAGGCTACTACAGGAATTTCATAAGGGGATATGCACAGATTACTGCGCCCATGGAGAAATTGTTGAAGAAAGACATTAAGTATCAGTGGAATGATGAGTGCCAACATAGATTGGACATTTTGAAGGAAAAAATGGTGACAACACCAATTTTGGTGTTTCCAGATTGGTCAAAGGAATTTAATGTTCATATGGATACATATTCAATAACACTTGGAGCAATATTAACACAGCCAGGATAAGGTGACATAGATCACCCAATAGAATTTGCAATAAGGAAACCCTCATATTCAGAACATAATTACAACACAAAAGAAAGAGAAGGTTTGGTTATGGTGTATGCATTATAGAATTTCAAACTTTACTTGCTAAGCCAACATTTTAATATGTTCACGGATCACTCCACTCTTAGATACATGGTCAATAAGTCAGTGTTGGGGGAAGAATATATAGATGGTTGTTGTTATTTCAGGAGTTCGATTTTGAAGTAGTTGTGAAACCCGAAATACTGAATGTAGGGCCAAATCATCTGTCCAGGATAACTAATGGAGAAGAACCAAGCAACTTGGAGGACAATTTTTCTTGATGCACAATTATTTTCAGTGCAGATTGATGATGAATATTTTTTTGATATTATTGATATTTTTAGTTCAATATTTTCCCCAAAGGGATAAAATAATGCGTAGTAGAAGAATTTGGTGGTTAGAGCTGTAGATTACCAACTTATTGTAGGACACTTGTATAATCTATGAGCATATTAAATTCTAAGTAAATGTGTAATGGAGCATGAACGTCCTATACTCTTAGCATAAACACATGAAGGAATAGTTGGAGGACATTATGCAGGGAAGGATATTACGCAAAACATATTGCACGCAAGACTATGGCAGCCAATGGTTTTGAAAGATGCAAAGGAGTATTGTCAGAATTGTGATGTATGTAAGAGGGTAGGAAAGTCATCCAAGAGGGATGATATGCCACTAAGACCTCAGGTAACTTTGAAAGTGTTTGATAAATGGGTGATAGATTTTGTAGGACCAATCAATCCACCAACTAGAATATCAGGAGCAAGGTATATCATTACTGCAACAAAATATTTAACCAGATGGGCTGAAGCAGCAACAGTGAAAGATTGCAGTGATCAAGGGAGTCATTTTATCAATAGTACCATCTAATAAATGACTGAAGAATTTGAGATACATCATCAGAAGAGCACTCCTTAGCATCCTCAGGCTAATGGGAGAGAGGAAGCATTTAATAAGATATTGGAGAATGCCTTAACTAATATTTTCAATGTGAACATGGATGATTGGGATATGAAGATACCAACAATATTATGGGCTTACATAACTACATGCAAGAAACTTACCGAGAAGACACCTTTCAGAGTCCCTTTGGAGTATTTGATACTTAGCCTACGCATTACAACCATTACAAACCTAAAGGAAAGGGGTGCAGCTCAAGAAAGATTGGAACAACTCATGGAATAGAAGAAGACATAATTATCGCTAGTTTCCATCAGGAAGTACATAAAGAAAAGGATAAAGCTTGGCATGATACACACACTATGAAGAAATTTTTTAAGGAAGGTGATCTGGTTCTCCTCTATGATAACAAATACTTGATGCACCTAGGGAAGTTCAGGATGCATTGTCTAGGGCCATAGAAGATAAATTATGCCATAGATGGAGGTTTTTTGCAGTTGCAGGACTTAGCAGGCAAGGATATTCAAGGATTGGTGAATGGCAGTCGACAAAAACTATATAGGGCCAGTTGACCCACTAACCCTCAATAGTTGTAGTGAAAATAATTAGAGTTGTACATAGTGTATATAGTAGGAGTTAAAAGAAGAAAAAGAAAAGAAAAAAATTAGAAAAAGAAAGAAAAAGGGGGAAAAAGAAGAAAAATACAAAAAGATGTAGTAGATGTATAAGTGGTAGATAGACAGTTGGATGATACAATGCATAGAAGATGGTAAGTGGTGGGACATAATAGGATGACATTGTGTTCTAGAKAAAGGTAAATAGACATAAAACTTAGTGTGATGGGATAGAAAGCAGTCGAAAAGAGGAAAAAGGCGATGAGTGGAAAAGTATAAGTGCAATAGAGCATTTGTGACAAGAACTATTAAAGAAGGAAACATGAACGAGAAGACTCATTGTGACYTGAAGAAAACAAGAGATAATGAATAAAGTTGAGCACGAGTAGGTGATTTCGAGAAGATTTGGTGAGGATTCAGAAGAAACTTGAGCAGGATTTAGAAGAATGGCACCACCTAAGGTCGGAGATCCTAGTCGAACTGTAAGGAATACACGTAGTGCTACCAGATCTYTGTAAGAGAAAGAAACCACAKAAGTAGAAAACCCTATCCATCTGGAGGGAGTCGTCGATGTGGATGTGATCCCATCACCCATCGTTGAAACAATTAGTCTAACCATTGTCAAAGAACATGAACCACTGACTGAGAAAATGGATGTTGATCAAAGGGTGGAAGAACAAAACCCTACAAAACAACTTGGTGTAGAAGCACCACAACAGTTGAAAGGGGAAGACAACAAGTGTACATAATCAGATGAGCCTAGGGCATAGGATGAAGCAGTGTAACAACCTATTGTATAGATAATGCAACAAAAAATAATATCGGGCATAGGTGGAGGATGTCACAGGTCAACAAAATTCTGATGCAGAAGAAGAAGAATATATGCACCAAGAAGTAGGGCCTTCGACATGGAAAAAAAAGACAAAGGGAAAAGAATCAATACAGATATCATTGTGCAAACATAAAGAAGCAACACATGCATTACCACACAGACCCAAATGTTAATCCCTAATATTAGTTGATTACTCCTTAATTGGGGCATATTAGATTAGTAATGTTATTTTATTTATGTCAGCTTTATTCCATTAGTTGTAATTATACCTCCTAGTCTCCTATATATACCAAGGAGACATTTTCATTTGGAATCATCTTGTACTTGAACATTTAAGTGGGGTAAAAGGAGGTCGCCCCCTCGAAGAGGCTTATTATCTGAAATTATCTCTTTTTCAAGGTGTTGAGTACTTTTTCCGAGGTTTTTCTATGCTATATTGATATTTGGTTCTTAACATATGGTATTAGAGCTCAAGGTCTTGGGGTTTCGCTGCTACATCTGAGACACCTTGTCATTTTTTCTATAACTTGTTTTATACAATTTTTCATAAGGAACGGCTTGGAGGATATTTAGTAGACAGATCAAGGTACGTTGGGTTAAAATTTTAGCTCCTGAGGCCTTATACTTTCAAAGATATAGCCTGTGCAAGATAGGGTTCTGGAATCATCTTGAACTGAGTCATTGCGTAATTTTCGCTATAAATTTTTTTTTGTAACATTTTAGACCCTGAAATATGGAGGACATTCACAAAAATTAGTAAGGTATTGGTGGTAAAAATTTCAGCTTCTGGGTCATCTTAAATTTGTAGATACACCTTGTGTAAGATAGGGTATCTGACTAGTCCTATTGACTAGTCTCAAGAAGGTGTTCCAGGTAAAACAATCAAAACTTCTTCCTAGAGTATCCAAATTGAGTGGGACTAGTTTCATTGGATCGTAGATAGTCTTTAGTATTTCTGGTATGAGTTTTAGAATTTAATATCAATTAGTTTGTGCGGGGCGCTCTATACAAGTGAGATCTATTGAAAATCCAAAAAGAGACAAGTTGTGGAGAAGTTACCATAAATTCCACTTGGCAAATGAAATTTTGATCAGACCTGTGGCATTGTAGAGAAGAAATATCAAAGAACTACATAAAAGAAAGTTTCATACCCAGAAGGGCGGAAACTTGGGATACACAACAGAATAAAGATTGTCTAGCAGAACCACCTCAAAATCAAGGTTCAAAAGTGATACTTGGCCAACATGCCACCCAAAAAGGGAACTTCTACACCAAATAAGCCTCAATACAATCCTAGTTGGACTCTTGATGAAGGTGAAGAAATGTGTAGGGACATAAATGATTTACAAAAGAATATAGTAACAAAAGATGAAATACAAGAGATGGAAGCTAAGTTGGAGGCAAATATGGATGGTTTAAAAGAGGAGATCATGGAAGTATTGAAAAAATTCATAACAAAGAAGACACCTGAAAGTGAAAATGCATCCCATGAAATTCATGATGAGGACACAAGGAAGGTGAATCAAGAATGGAGAAACTCCAACTTTGGGTTGAAGACCAACCACGTTCCTAAGATCGATA
>JASDQU010346671.1:0-12383 GCA_032191745.1 Picea mariana
CAAATCTCCCACTGTAACAAGGCTTATCACAGTCACGAGCCAAACCCTTGACGACAAAGGCGTCCCCTTGAAGCCAATAAATCTCTGATACCAAATGTAAATTCTAACCTTGTACAATATCTACTGCAAACTGATATTCAGAAAAGAATAGAAAATATACAATGGCAAACACAAACATTACACAGAGATTTTTCACCTGGAAACCCAAACCGGGAAAACCATCATATATTATATTCATACATTGTGTTACATTGTTTACAATACAATATACATATAGGAGCCAGCGACATCCAAAACCCTAACTCAATGACTTGGATTAGTCCAAAACCCTAATTCCTTAACCGGAAATAGAAAACCATTGGCAAAAAACCATGTGCCGAAAAACCACCTAATATCATGTGGTCCCGGAAATATGTCATCCCTGAAATATGTCGGCCCGGCGGAAATATGTCGGCCCGACGGAAATATGTCATCCTGAAAAAAAAATTTGAGGGCGCTGCCCCCGAACCCCTGCGCACCCGACGCAGGCGCTCATACACTACTACTCGTGCAAAGAATATAACACATACCCAACAATGATACCCATTATTGTAAGAAAAATATATTAAATGGATATCATCCTCCCACCTTGATGGATATTCCATCACATACATTTTGATCATGTCCTTAATTATTTTGTTAGTCCTCTATGTTTTCCCATCTGACTATGCGTGATATGTTGTATTGATATTTAGATTTGTCCCAAAGCCATTGAACAAACCTTTCAAATATTGGGTGTAAAATGTTGGCCTCTGGTTGAAACTATTTCCTTGGGCACTCCATGTATCCTAACAATTCCTTTCATGTATATTTCTGCAATATTCATTTCCTTGTGTGTAGTATTTACTGGAATAAAATGTGTGGCCTTAGGCAATTTATCCACTACCACCATGATGAAATCATTCTGCTTCACTTCTTTTTAATGAGTCATGATACCCATTATTGTAAGAAAACTATACTAAATGGATATAATCCTCCCACCTTGATGGATAGTCCATCACATACATTCTGAGCATGTCCTTAATTATTCGGTTAGTCCTCTATGTTTTCCCATCTGACTATGGGTGATATGTTGTATTGATATTTATATTTGTCCCAAAACCACTGAACAAACCTTTCAAATATTGGGTGTAAAATGTGGGCCTCTGGTTGAAACTATCTCCTTGGGCAATCCATGTATCCTAACAATTCCTTTCATGTAGATTTATGCAATATTCATTTCCTTGTGTGTAGTATTTACTAGAATAAAATGTGTGGCATTAGTCAATTTATCCACTACAACCATGATGGAATCATTCTTCTTCACTTCCCTGAGAAACTTTGTAATAAAATCAACTGTAACTACTTTTTCAGTTTCATTTTAGAATGGGCAGTGGTTGTAACATCCCCATTGGATTTCTAAGTTATGTATTCACCTTCTGGAATTCTAGGCACATGGATATGTAATTAGCCATGTATTTATTCATTCTTACAAAAAATTATTGGATTCTTACATCTGTAATTGATTTTTGATATACTGGGTGTCCAACAAATGATACATTGTGCATTTCCCTCATCACCGTATTTTTCATCTCACTCAAATTTGACACATATACCTTACCTTTGTACATGATAATTCTATCATCATTCATCCCAAAGTTGTTGGAGATACTTCAAACACACCTAAGATTTCTTTTTCCTAATGTTTTCCCTATGTTTATTAGTCATTATTCAGTCTCCTATAGTTTAGGAAGAATATTCATTTTTCTACATTCTAGGAGAATATTCTATTGAATTCACACTTCGGTTTGATCATTTGAGTGGAGTCTTAATGAAATATTGGTTTCATCACCATGAATCATAGGGATCATCATCTACTAATGTACATTGTCCTTGGGATTATCACTATAATAGCACATTACTCATGATTCCTCGATATCCTCCTCACTTCACTCTGTCTCAGTCAGTTAATTGAAGACTGAGAGACTAGTTAACTTAGACTAGGTGGAAGTTTACTCTCGTAACTATCGGTGTGTGTCCAGATCACTCTAGATCACCACTATGGCACATTGGTTTCTCCTCTAGTGCACATTAGTTGAGTTATATAGAGTATATCATGTGTAAATTATAATTCATTCATTTGGTTAATGAAAATTCTTTGATTCTCACTCTCTTGTTTCCATGTTTTCTCGTTTCTCTACAAACTATGTATGTATTCTTGCTAGCTAGAAATCATCTATGCATGTTCATCCACATTTACATGGTATTATAGCCAACATAGTTCTAGGAAAAATACACACCAGACTCTTTTTGCAGGTACCGAAGATTGAAGACAGCGGGAAAATGAAATTTCGAAAAGAATTCATTCTTACACCATACAATTTATTTTCATGGAAGGACAATATGATAATGAATATTTGAAGCAGAGGTTTATACAGGTTAACCATGGACACAAATATTGAACCCACATCATCCATAGAAAAATATAAGTATCTGAATCAAATGGATGAAGTGCTTGGAACTATTTGCAGTCTCATTTCTCCTGAGCTCCTCTTTCACATATCCTCCTATAAAACCCCCAATGAAGTTTGGACCACCATGGAAATAATTTTTGGAAAACACGATGAGATGAGGGGACATATAATCGAGGTGAATTGCTCACTTTGGATCCAAAAACCTTCAAAAATCTCCAAGATTTATTTACCAAATATAAGGATTTATTGTCGCAACTCAAGGCTTGTGGGCATGATAAATATAAGGAAGAGAAACAAATGGTTCTTACCATTCTTTCCAAAATTGGTCCATAATACTCAATTTTTATATCCACATTTCATTTAGTTAGGCTCGCCTCTTGAACCACCTTGAAGATGCCCTCTCTTGAGGTCTTTATTGATTCTCTGATGCAAGAGAAAAACAATCTCATCAACATGGGAAAAATAAAACTTTTGTGGTTTACCCCTAGCCATAAAGAGATTTTCCTCGTAACAGAATTGGCGACCATAATGGGGATAAAATCTTATTTTTCAGGGTTTGGAGTGTTTTTCTCCTTAGAATGCTCTCGTTTATATTGAGTTTACTATCGTATGATTGCTTGACAACCTTTGTTCACTCTAAGTCTGAGTTTCTTATCCTTCTCCTTATCCTGGTTGTTTTTTGACACATATACGCGGGTTTTTCCCTGACAATCGTGTACATACACGTGTTGTCCTTCTGCAAGATGCATACATACACACTTTTCCCTGGAAAAATCGTGTACATCACCCTTTATTTCTTGGTTTATAGGTTTGATGGTTTTTTGGTGGGTTTTGATGATTGTTGAGTCTTCTTGGGTATCTATTGTGACCATTAAGTGTCTGTGGAATGACAAGAAACCATTCTTCGATTGAATTTTTGAGTGGTTCCTTTTGCCTCATATTTTTCATTTGATTGTCCTTGCATCTAGGGTTGGGAGTTTTTCTCCTTGACATCCTACTTGGGTTGCCTTTGTCTACACATAGTAGAGTTTTTATATCAAGTTGTTGTTCATTCCATGCATTTTAATTCTCTTATATTGAAAATACAAAAATAGTAGGCATTTTACATTGATTGACATTTTGATATTTTAAATCTTTATCATTAATCTTAGTACATGTAAAGAAAGATTGCAATTTTATTTAGAATTAGAGAACTAAATTGAGAATTACATTATGAAAATCATATCATTTATTGAAAATTGAAGTTAATACTTTGCATTGTATGTTTATTCGTTTAATTTACTTGTTCAGTCATAACATCATCGCCATTAAAAGTAACGCTATAATTTAAAATCAATGTTTAAGAGTTAATATTATATTGATTTAACAAGTTTGCAAAGTTACTTTTAGAGGAAAGGAAGTCACGATTAACCGTTGCTCTTGATGGCAACCACTTCGTTTCCATTAAACTTTGTAAAAACAAACAAAATACATGCTAGAGGTAGTGCTTGAAATCGACTATGCAATGCCTAATAAACACTGATAGTTGATTATAGTAGCAATCCACTTGAAGTAGGAAGTTGCATGTTGGCAAGAGTCCGAAGACTTTCGCTGCACAACTGTGTGTTTGTAGATGTAATTTGTTCGAACTTATTAAAAGTAGGTTATGATTTGGATTTTAATAAATAAAGATATAAGTTGTTAATTATCATACTGAAAATTATTCATATTTTAAAGTAATGTGATTTTAACATATTCTTAGTTATATATATTTTTTATTATTTTTATTTTTATTGATGTGGAAAGATAATATTTTAATGATATAATTTATTTTTTAAATTTATTGGTAGAAGTTATTTTTAAAAATTTATTACTAGCACAACACGTGGTTGGTAAAAACCTTTGGCTGAGAAAATGAAAAGTTTACCAACCTTTGGCTGAGAAAATGAAAAGTTAATCATTCAAATGTGGTAAGTAAATCGATACTTTTATAATAGTGAGGAAGTTGGTGGTTGAAATCACGACCATTGATTTATTGGGACGACTAAAAATATTCTATCAATATTTAATCTTGTCCATACAAAAATAATTAAACACTAAAAACCTAATTAAATTAATGAACATCACTTTTAAGATTTTACATTTAATTTGATTTAATTTATTTATTTTTAAAATTTTTTACTTATGATTATGAAAAAAAAATCTGTAATTGAGTAAAATTACCAACACTTACCCATCATTTTAATTTTTTTAATGGTAGAATCTTATAAATAGGTTTTTCAGAAAAACCTTTGAAGTGAAAATATAGAGAAATAGATGAGACTTTGTCACTCCTTTTTCTATTAAAATTTACCTAACTGTAAGATAAACAACTATTCTATTAAAATTTACCTAACTGTAAGATAAACAACTAGCAGGAAGAAGAAAAAATAAAGCCTAACTCTACGAGAAACAACTAAGAAGAAGAACCATTGTGTCAAAACAAGTAATTTTCTCCCTAAGTTTGATATGTAAACTCAACTAAGGAGTGTCTTTTTAGAAAGGGATTTTGGCCTATTTGTGTTTTGTTGCAATCAACGTAGTTATAACATATCTTTAAGACAACATGCAATGACGAATGTGATTTTCAGGTTAATAAATAAAACAAATTCTTAGATGTTATTTTAATTACCCTCTAGCTATGTGTGCGCATTTTTGTTGGCCAGCTTTTGGAAAGATCCCGGGAATTAAACACCGTCAAAGTTTTATATGGAAGTTTTAATTGGTTGCAAATCTGTGATATTGGTCGTCTGTTTTAAATGCACGGAAGCCATTTTATTTGCCACGCGTTTCTGCGATTGTGTATGCAAAGTGAGAGTACGAGGGCTCCTAAGTTGTTTTCTATTTACTTCCAATTGTGTGGATATCTATGACCAACCCTAAGTGTGAATGTGCTTATTCGCTCCTTGGGTGCATGTTTTATGAGTGTTATTATAGTAAGAATATTCTTACTATAAATAATAACTCCAACAAAGAGGAAAAACGCATGGGGTACATACTATAAAGATTACTGAAGCTATCCTTGAGTTCTTGGAGGAAAAGCTCCATGTAATTTTACAGTTCTGTGCAATCTTATCGATTCCACTTTTAAAATCTTGTGATCGTGTTTTTATTTTGAGAATATCTACCATCTATACTAACTAGCAGGCTTACCACTGTAAAACTTCTGCATAGTTAAAAATAAAATCCTAATTAGCACATTAAAAACATTAGGTCCACTAAAATCCATGGCACAAGGTCACCAAAATCATAGTGCAAGTTAATCATTCCAACTTGGCTTGTACATATATTAATTTATGTTAATCATTTAAACTTGACAATTATATGGCTTTACAGTAATTTCTTAATATGATTAGGTAAATGTGAAAAAGTAAACATGAACTGATTTATTCATAAATGTAAAAAAGTTATGAACAATAAATCATATTCATTGATTTAGAAGGACAACTAAGAATATGCCTGCACCTTCAATTGTTAACAATCAGATTAAGATTTTAGATTAAAAAACCATTAATTATGCCCATTTCCAATAGATGTACATCTTTCTGCTGAAATATAAATATAATTTTGGAGTGATATTCATAACAGGCATTTAACAATCCAGATGTCAGAGTAGCTGATTATTTCGATGTCATTGTGGGGATGAGCATTGGAGGACTAGTCACTGCGATGTTAACTGCTCCAAATGACAAGAAACGCCCATTGTTTGTTGCAACATATATTACTTGTTTTTATTTGGAGAACTGTCCTTTCATTTTTCCACCACCGAAGAAGTTAGTGGGTTGAATTATTTTTATGGTTTTAATGTTACAACATTAATGTTCAATATGCGAGCAGAAAGATGAATCAATTTAAATCAATTATTGATAGGGGCATTTTTGGGTGGTTACGAACACAATATACAGCTCTGACGAGTCCAAAATACTCCGGGGATTTCCTCCACAACACCATAAAAAGAGTATGTGGGGATAGAAGATTAAATGAGTGGCTAACCAACATTGTGATTTCAGATCTTATAATCCAGTATTGGTTGTAACCAATAAGACCAAGTTAGAATTTAGTTATGAGCGTATTTAATAATCAGTTTTTAATGTACATTGCTATAAATTGATGTATGATCGTAGAGGTTGAGAGTGAGATGAGTGTGTGCATGTTGTAATCTTCTTGATGTAAATAATAAGACAATCGATACCCCTGGTAGAAATAGCCCAACATTTGAGTGAACCACGTAAACCTTTGTGTTTTTAATTCTGTACTTAAATTATGATATTTGTGTTTCTCCAATTTTCAAATACAACAAGTGGTATCAAAGGTGATTGGAAGAGAGGACATCGAGAGTGTCAAAATTTGGAGGAACAACAGCAATAGCGCAAGGTGCATCGATTCCCACAATGCTATAGGTCCCTTCTCTGGAAGGGTGTGGCGTCTTACTAGTCAAACCTAGCTTGTTTTGAAAATCCTCAAATCGCCGCAGTTCAACTGCATTGACAGGTGCATATACAACCTAAAATCGTCGCGGTAAAGATATAAGGTACAGTCCAACGACCCTTCAAGATATCTGCAGTCCAGTAGTATCGAGACATGCGAAGGCTTCCTAAAACTCCATGGGTAAGAAAACATTCACATGGGGTTTTGTCTTTGAAAAATTTAAGGTCTCGTCTTTGTTGTTTGAAAAAGTTTATGGTATGACGTACGAATGGAGGATGCTATAAAAGGTGAATATAGTATGGATGTTGTATTAAGTTTTTTATGGATATTATATTATATATAAAAGGTGGAGGAATTAATTCTTTAAAGCGTGAAGGTGGATAATTAAAAGGGTGAATGCTTTATAAAATATTTTTGAGATAGCCTCTTTTATATGTTATTAAAAGATTTTTTTATTAAACTTTTTTACATTTTTATTAAAAGGTGTTCGGGATTAAACCTTTTAAAATTATTGTTCAACCTTGAGTTAAACCATTTTTTCACATATTTTTTTGAAAGAACCTTGGTTATTATAGGTAGTGGTGTTTTTTGGAACGTTTCCTCTAATATCAAAGATGCAGAGTGTTAAGTTCAAAATTGTGAAGTTCAATGGCAAGAACAATTTTGAGATCTGGAAGGTTAAGATGCACGATATGCTCATGCAACAAGGTGTGGTGAAGGCCCTTTTGGGAAAATCAAAGCAACCCACGATCATAAAAGATGATGACTGGGATGAGATGCAAGAGCACTGAGTGCCATACCCTATGTTTGGACGATGATGTACTGTTCAACATTGTTATAGAGAAGACAACAATTGGTTTGTGGTCAAAGATGGAAAGCATGTACATGATGAAATCCTTGACGAACATGATATTTCTGAAAAGGAAATTGTACAATTTGCACATGAAGGAAGGTACGAAAATAGTTGATCATTTAAATACTTTTAGTCTAGTTGACTAGCATGGGAGTGAAATTTGAATTTGAAGATAAGATGATTACATTATTATATTATTTGCCCGTGTCATGGGATCACTTTTCTACCTCTATTAGTTTTAGTTCAACATAAAGTATTGAGTTTGATGACATTGTTGGATCTTTACTGTTTGAGGAAACAAGGAAGAAATCAAATCTAGAAACCTCTACATCTGAGGCGATGGTGATCAGAGGCAGACCTAAAGAAAGAGGACACGATTAGAGGGATTTATCTCGGTCAAAGTTGAAGGGAAAGAAGAGAAAGATTAAGTGTTGGTTTTGTGGCAAATATGGACACCTGAAGAAGGATTGTTGGAAGAGACAACAAGCCTCCAAAGAATACCCTCCAAAGGAGACGAAGGAAGAAAATGAAACTGAAACAGGTTTAGCAACAGGTTCAGGTATGACTGATGAAGTTTTAACAATTAGTATTGGTTCACGTCATGATCAACAGTGGTTATTAGATTATGGTGCTTCAAACCACATGTGTCCTCATAGACACTACTTTATTACTTATTAGTCCATAGATGATGGAATAATTTACATGGGAAATGATATCTCGTGTAAAGTTTTGGGAATTGGTAGCATTCGAATTAAGATGTTTAATGAAACTATTAAAATATTAATTGATGTAAGACATGTACCTGAGCTTAGGAAGAACCTAATCTCTTTAGGAGTCTTAGACACATGAGGTTACAAGAGCATTGTTCAAGGTGGATTTATGAAGGTATACAAAGGAATCCTACTGGTTATGAAAGCAAGGAAGGATGGTAACTTGATTCTGTTAGAAGGGAGGACTGAATCAGATCATGCGACAATGGTATCTAAGGACAACGGTGATTCTGTTCGGTTGTGGAATCAACGGTTGGGCCATATGAGTGAACAAGGATTAAATGTATTAAGTGATCGCAAGTTACTTCTTAGTCTAAAGTCCTTAAAGATAGGTTTATGCAAGCACTGTATTTATGGAAAACAAAATAGGAAAAAATTTAAAACCGGAAGACATAACAATAAAGGAATTCTTGACTATATCCATTCTGATGTTTGGGGACTATCCCCTACTATTTCATATGGAGGATCATCATATTTTGTAACTTTTATAGATGATTTCTCTAGAAAGGTTTGGGTCTATATGTTGAAAAGTAAGGCTGATGTATTTACAATTTTCAAGAAGTTTAGAGATTTAGTGGAAAAGAGAACTGGTAGATCCATTAAATGTTTAAGAACCGATAATGGTGGTGAATTTACATCAATGGAGTTTGAGAATTATTGCAAGGAATTTGGTATTGATAGGCATAAAACCATTGCCTATACTCTGCAACAAAACAGTGTTGTTGAACGCATGAACATGACTCTTCTAGAGAAACCAAGGAGTATGTTCAGCAATTCCAACTTGCAACAGGAAGTGTGGGCAGAAGTTGTATCTACAACTTTTTATTTGGTGAATCGATCACCATCAACAACAATAGAATGCAAAATTCTTGAAGAGGTATGGACAAGTCACCCTTGTAATTATTCTAATCTTAAAGTTTTTGGTTGTGAAGCCTATGCTCTAATTCTAAAACATCAACGTTCTAAATTAGATCAAAAAAAAAAAAAGGCTTATCTTTGTTGGATATGGTGATGGTATTAAGGGGTACAGGTTGTGGGATCTTATTTCCCATAAGATCACTATTAACAGAGATGTAATATTTGATGAATCATCTCTCATCAAATAAAAAATAGATGTTCAAATGAAACAGGAAGAAGCACCAAAGTATCAACAAATTCAGTTTGAAACTAATGAAGGTGAGCATGAACAAGTTTCAGAAGATGTTCATGAAGAGTCTCCTACAGTAGAGGAAGACATGGTTGATGATGGCAGTCAACAGGTTGTGGATGAACCACAAACTTTCCTAAGGAGGTCTACGCGGGTAATAAATCCTCCAAGAAGGTATGATGATTTTGTTTCATTGGTTTATTTAAGTACTAATGATGATGAGCCTCCATGCTATCATGAAGCTATGAAGGGTTCTAACAATGATAAATGGAAAGAAGTGATGAAGGATGAAATGAAGGCATTAGAGAAGAATGCTACATTGGACCTGGTAGAACTTCCAAGGAAAAATTGTAGGTTGCAAGTGGGTCTACAAGCTGAAAAAGGGTGTTGATGACAAGGTGGAAACATATAAGGCAAGGCTAGTTGTGAAAGGATATTCTCAGAAAAAAGTTATTGAATTTCATGAGATTTTTTTACCAGTTGTGAAAAAATCATCCCCCTAAATTTTACCAGAGTGAAATTTAGCCCCTAAAATCATCCATGGCATTGGGAAACAATGAAATGGGTGCTTCAGTATTTGAGGGGAACAAGTGATTACAGTATCACCTATAAAAGTGGTTGTGAATCAATCTGTGGATATGTTGATTCTGATTTTGCAGGTGATTTGGACAAGAGAAGGTCGACTTCAGGGTATGTCTTTAATATTGCAGGTGGAGCTATTATTTGGATGTCAAAGCTACAAAACATTATTGCTTTATCCACTATAGAAGCATAATACGTAGTTTCTTCACATGCTTGCAAAGAGGCAGTTTGATTGAAAGGTTTGTTTGGTGAGTTTGGAAGGATGCAAGACAAAGTAAAGTTACTTTGTGATAGTCAAAGTGCTATTCATTTGGATAAGAATCCAACCTACCATAGTAAAAAAAACATATACCTATCAACTACCATTTTGTAAGACAGGTCATCAATGAAAGTAGAGCCTCTGTTGAGAAAGTGCATACAAAAGAGAACTGCGCAGACATTTTCACAAAAACAGTATTGTTAGAGAAGCTACGATGGTGCTTGGATTCTCTTGGCTTTAAGAAAAGGTGGCGAACAAAAGAAGGAACAAGGTATTAGGTTAATTGTTGTCAAGGTGGAGATTATTAAATGGTGACAACAAATTCGTAGGATTAGGATTTCATATCCTATAATCCAGTGTTGGTTGTAACCAATAAGGCCGAGTTAGAATTTAGTTATGAGCTCCTTCAATAATCAGTTTATGTACATTGCTATAAATTGATGTATGCCTGTAGAGGTTGAGAGTGAGATGAGTGTCATCATGCTGTAATATTGTTGATCTGAATAATAAGACAACCTATACTCCGCTTGGTTGACACCACGTAAATCTCTTTGTTTTTAATTCTGTGCTTGAATTGTGATATTTGTGTTTCCTCAATTTTCAAATAAAACACATATGATATCCATTTAAAACAACCAATAATCTTGTCATCTTCTGAGGTAATCTTTATCTGATCTGAGTACTCTAATCTTGAAATCGATTACAATTCCAGTTTAAGAAATATAGTATACCAAATCTCTTTATAGGCTCGGAAAGATAAGTTGAAAGATGCATTTTTGTCCGATGTCTGCAATGGGACCTCAGCAGCTCCAACATATATTCTCGCTTATTGCTTCAAAACACAAGACTCCATAGGCAAAACCAGAAGCTTCAATCTCATAGACGACGAAGTTGCAGCTAACGACCCAGTAAGTCGTGTTGATATATTTTTCCATCACCATATCTTGGTAACTATGATTGAAATTTCAGTTTTGAATGGCACTGCATAACACTCTTTTCTGAGACTTCATGCAATTAATTTTTTGTTGTCTAAAATATTTTTGCAGTCATTAATTGTGATACACCATGTGATGGAAGAAGCTCTTGCTTGCAATCCAAATCTACCACTGTGGAAAACAAGTATTGATCTAGATTTAAAAGAGAACGACTCCAGCAAGTTTTTTGTTCTTTCTCTTGGAACATGACAAAAAATAGTTGGTTACGAGGCTACGAATGCTACAAAATGGGGGTTATTTGGATGGTTAAATATAGATGACAAAACGCCTTAAAACTAATGTTCAAAGGTTTCTGGCAGAACGTGTGGTTTGCCAACAAAATAAGGTGGAAACAATTAAGACTCCAGGTCTTTTACAACCATTATCCATCCCAAGTCAACGTTCGGAGGAGGTTTCCATGGATTTCATCACAGGTTTACCAAAGTCTGAAGGAAAGAGTGTCATCATGGTGATTGTTGATAGACTGACCAAGTATACACACTTTTGTGCACTCTCTCATCCCTTCAAAGCTAGTACAGTTGCCACCGTATTCATGGAGACAGTTCAAAAGCTACATGGTAGCCCAAAGATTATTGTAAGTGACAGAGATCCCATATTCACTGGACATTTTTGGACAGAATTATTTTCTTGTTTGGGTACTCAATTGGCTCATAGCTCATCCTATCATCCTCAATTTGATGGACAAACCGAGATAGTGAACAAATGTCTGGAAGGTTATCTTCGTTGCTTTGTCTCTGATAAACAAACACAATGGTTCAAATAGTTACTCTTGGCAGAATGGTGGTATAACACTTCCTTTCACACTGCAACAAAAATGACACCATTTATGGCACTTTATG
>JASDQU010346675.1:1546-12383 GCA_032191745.1 Picea mariana
AACTAGCTACAGAAACCTTTGTGGCCATGGATGCAAGTTCAGATATAGGAAAATGAATGTCTGAGGATAACTGACTACATGAGTGAAAATGGTCATGGAATCATCGTTGAATTATGGAAGGAATCCTGGAAAAGATGATGGTAAGAATTATGGGGAAGGTGTGTAAATGAACTAAGTCCCGACAATATGTATGCATGTCCCCAACTTGACACTTGTCATGTTGGGAGCTACTTTGGCCTACTTGTCCACAACTTTGGAACTTAGGATAAAATAATTATCCATACTTTATGATTTAAGAAATATTAGTATAATATTCCTTTTTGGCCTAAGCTCCCTAGCTTATCCCCTTTCCTTAACTTTTGGGCCCCACCCTTTCCTTGACTAGTGGAGTTTAGTCCCCCATATCTTTTATCGTGGTCGGTCTGTGGGCAACGATGTATTTTATATTAAATATGAGACATGTAGAAAAATAGGTGCACTGGCCTTTAACATATAGGCTCTCCTTCCTAATCAAAACATAAGCATCCTAGCTTATAATAACTAGCTCACCAACCTATAAAACATATCATATACACAAAGGCTCCCTGGCCTCAACATCATGTGCACTCAAGATGTTGCATGTGGTATCCTGGAATGTGCACACTTCTTCATTTTACTGTGCAGTACATGCACGTACTAAGCCATGAAATGTGCATACAAAAAGGATATCAAAAAATCTCACCAGCTTAAGTACATTTGTGTTTATACTTACAATTGGGTTTGGCCTTAGGGATATTACAATCCCCTCCCATTATTTATGCACTGTCCTCAGTGCATCATGTACCCATGTACAACTAAATTTCAAAAATCCTGAAAAAGATGCGGGTATTCTGCCTGCATTGCATCCTCATGCTCCCAAGTAGTGTCCTCAGGACCGTACCAGGTCCATTGGAACTTTACAAGCCCTATGGCTCGATACCAAAGCTGTTTGATTTTTCGGTCCAAAATGCGCACCAGATGCACTTGAAAAGTGCCTTCTTGCTCGACCTGAATCACATTCCAATCAATAACATGATTAGTATTAGGTATATATTTCTTTAGCAAGGATACATGGAATACATTATGAACAGACATAGAAGTAGGAAATGCAATCATATAAGCTACTGGACCAATCCTCTCTAGGATTTCAAATGGCCCACAATAGCGAGCTGCCAACTTTGAACAATTTCCCAACTTCAGAGAACTTCTGTTGCCATTCACTTTCAAGAATACATGGTCACCCATTTTAAATTCTCTATGAGTTCTTCCCTTATCAGCATAGCTTTTCTCCCTGTCTTGGTTAGTCTTTAAACTTTGTTTTATTTTCAACATTTTCTCTTCCATTTCCCTGAGCAAATCTGGCCCAACCACTGCTCTATCTGCTGGGTTATCCCAGCTTACTGGTGTGTTGCACTTTCTTCCATAAAGTGCCTCAAAGGGGCTCACCTTTAGAGATGCTTGGTACCCATTGTTATAAGAAAACTCTACCAATTGTAGGTAGTCTTCCCATTTTGATGGTTTATCCATCACATACATCCTCAACATATCCTCAATCACTTGATTCACCCTCTCTGCTTGTCTATCTATTTCTGGATGATAAGTTGTACTGAAATTCAAATTTATTCCAAATACAATAAATAATCCCTTCCAAAATTTTGAGGTAAATTTTGGATCTCTGTTAGACATAATTGTCTTGGGTATGCCATGTAATCTAGCAATTTCCCTCATATAAACATCAACAATGTCCGCTTCCTTGTGAGTGAGCTTAACTGGAATAAAATGGGCAGCTTTAGTAAGCTTATCCACCACTACCATGATAGAATCATGTTGCTTGTTTGGTCTGGGTAGTTTGGTAATGAAATCCATGGTTACAACTTCCCATTTCCACTCAAGAATGGGTAATGGATGTAGCAAACCAAATGGGTGTCTATGCTCAGCCTTTACTTTTTGACATTCCAAACATTTGACAATAAAATCAACAACCTCTTTCTTCATGCCTGACCAATAATATTGGCTCTTGATAGCTGCTATAGTTTTATGATATCTTGGGTGCCCAACATAAGGCACATTATGCATTTCTCTCAATATCCTATTTTTCAAATCCTGGGAATTTGGTACATAAATTCTTCCCCTGTACGTGAGAATTTCATCCTTATCTAGCTTGTATTCTTCAATTTTCTGCTGCAAATTACCTTGCTGTAATTTTGCCACTAAATTCTTGTATTGTAAATCTGATTTGACAGTCTCTATAATTCTGTGTTTCAAATATAATTGACACATGCTAATGGTTGTAGCATGCATTTCATGCACTCTTCTTTTGAGTGCATCAACCACTTTGTTCTCTTTCCCCTTGATGTGCTTTATATCAAAGTCATATTCGCTTATAAATTCTAACCATCTGCTTTGCCTAGAATTTAAAGTTGGTTGATCAAACAAATATTTCAGACCATTGTGGTGTATCCTCATCTCAAACCTTTTCCCCATGAGGTATTGTATCCATTTCCTCAAGGCATGTACTATGGCCTCCAACTCCAAATCATGAGTGGCATAGTTTCTTTCATGCTCCTTCAACTTCCTTGATTCATAACATATAACAAACCCATTTTTCCTAAGGACTCCACCAAGTTCCTCTTTACATGAATCTATGCATACAATGAAGTCTTCATTTGGGTTTGCAATCCTTAGTATTGGAGAACTTGTTAATAATTGTTTCAAGTGTTGGAAACTCTTTTCACAACCCAATGTCCACTGAAACTTCATACCCTTTCTTTGGAAGGAAGTGATTGGGTGTGCAATCTTTGAAAATTCTTCTATAAATCTCCTATAGTATCCTACAAGGCCCATGAATTATCTCACCTCTATCACATTCTTTGGCACTACCCATTCTCTAATGGATTCTATCTTCTCGGGATCCACTGCTATCCCATCCTTTGAAATGATATGACCCAAATAATGAATTTATTTTTGATAAAATGAGCACTTGCTCAATTTGGCATACAATTGATGCTCCCTCAATACTTGAAAAACCATCCTCAAATGATGTTCATGCTCTTCCTCTGACTTGGAATATATGAGAATGTCATCCAAAAAGATATTGACAAAATTTTCTAAATATTATCTGAAAACACCTTTCATTAAGCACATGAAAACAACTAGTTCATTTGACAACCCAAATGGAACCACTATGAACTCATAATGACCATACCTTTTTTTTGAAAGCAGTCTTGCTGATATCATCCTCTTTAATCCTTACTTGATGGTATCCTGACCTGAGATCTATCTTTGAAAATATCTTTTCATCCATCAATTGATCAAAAAGGTCATCAATCCTTGGCAGATGATACTTGTTCTTAAAAGTCACTTTATTCAACTGTCTAAATCAATAAACAATCTTAATGTTCCATCTTTCTTCTTCACAAACAAGAATGGGGCACCCCAAGGTGACACACTTGGGTGTATATACCGCTTGTTTAGAATCTCTTCGAGTTGCATTTGCAACTCCTTTAACTCTAGTGTACTCATTCTGTAAGGATTCTTTGACACTAGAGCCGCTCCAAGCATTAGATTTATAGAGAAATCAATGTCCCTCCTTGGGGGTAGTGTTGGTACCTCCTTGAACACATCTTCAAATTCTTCCAAGACTACATGATCTTCCAAATTTGGCACCTTATTTCTAGGTATCTCTTCCATATGTGTTGCAAATATTTGACACCCTTTTCTATAACATTTCTTCAGCTGCAACACTGAAAATTTTTTGATGGTTACTGCCCTGGGAATTCCCTACACTTTCCTTATTTTCTCTTCGTCATCCAAGAAAGTAAATTCTTTGTTATGACAGTCTAGGAGAGCATGATGTTGGTCCATCCAATCCATCCCAATTAGACAGTCATAGGAACCTAAAGGTAGGATGTTCAAATCTGCCTTGGTGTTCAATCCATTCATGTCGATAAGACATGACTTAACCATCTCATTAAATTTTCTTCTGGTTCCTATAGCCAGCTACACCAACCAAGATTTCCCATGCTTTCTTCTTGGAAAATGCAAACTTTCCACCATCTTAGGATCTATATAACTATAACTATCTCCTGAATCAATTAAAATAGCAATGGTTTGGTTGTTGATCATACCTTCCACTTCAATCATATGTGATGGATACTCTACTTGCTTGTTGTCTAGGGATGCATAGATCTTGGGTACCTTTCCACCCATGTCCTCCACTGTTTCATCTTGCTGTACATTGTGAACAATCCTCCCTTTTTCACGTCTGTGAGGACAATATCTGAACATGTGATCCCCTTAACTGAACTGTCCTTGGGGATACTCCTATTGACTGAAATCTTCATGAAATTGATCCCCCAACATGAAATATCCTATTTATGGTGCTTCCTCATGTAAATCTAAGAGATATACGATAAACATTCAAAATCATTCATTTTGGAGTAGAAATTACTCTGAGTCTCCGGTGAAAATACTGAAAGGCTTCCCTTGGAAGCGGTTTTGTAAATATGTCTGCCATTTGTTATTTTGTGCCCACATATTCAACTCTTATGTTCTTCTCTGCAACCTATTTCCATAGAAACTAATACTTTATTGGAGTGCTCTTCGTCTTGGAGTGCATCACCGAGTTCTTTGAGATACTGATGGAACTTGTATTATCAAAATAGATTGGAATGGGCTCATCATACTCAACCTGTATATACGTCAATGTTTATTTCATCCATAGAACCTGAGTACAACATCCTACTGCTGTAATATACTCTACTTCAGTTGTAGATAAAGATAATGATGATTTTTTATTTCTTAGCCAAGATACTAAACACTCACCCAAGTAGAATGTTGCTCCATTGGTGCTTCATCGGTCATCAATGCAACCTACCCAATTTGCATTTGTGTAGGAAATAAGTGATATATATTTTCCTTTTGGATACCATAATCCAAACTCTTATGTTCCTTTGATATATCTTAAAATCCTCTTCACCGATAATACATGTGATTCATTTGGTGCTTCTTGAAATCGTGCCACCTATCCAACTGCCTGCATTACATATGGTCTATATGTTGTCACATATAGTAAGCCACCAATAATTTACTTGTATTGCCTCTAGTCTGTAGACTTTGAATCATCATCTTTTCTCAACTTGCAACTGGTTTGCATAGGAGTGGTAACTGGTTTGCAATCTTCCATTTCGAACCTCTTTATCATTTCTTTGATATACTTAGTTTGAGAAATAAAAATTACTTGATTGCTTTGATGTATCTGAAGACCCAGAAAGAAGGATAACTCTTTGAGTAATGAAATTTCAAATTCATTTTGCATATCCTTTGCAAATTTCTGGCTTAACCCATCATCAATACTTCCAAAAATAATATCATCAACATAAACTTCAATTAATAAAATACCATATTAAGTTACCTTGATGTAGAGGTTGTTTTCTCCACTTCCTTTTCTGAGCATTACTCTATTTTGAATGTGAACTATTGTATGCATTGAATGTGTCCAAAAATATCTGTCAATTTGGAATCCATTAGCATTGTTCGAGACATTTCCTGTGTAATTATCATCCATTATGATAATGTTCCTTTGTCTCTGAACCACTCTGTGAACCAATGTATGAATCGATTCTCTTGTCCATGGTCATATATATGTCCAAACCTGCTAAGTGTTCTTACAAATCCATCTCTGTCCATACTGTCCAAGACTCTACTACACAATTTTCCATAATGCTAACCCATTTATCACTATACTATCATGAGGTATTCACTACTACAACTGATTAATTTATCAAACTATACTTATGATAACAGATTGCTCTGGATCTATCTACTCAAACTCCGAAAGCTGCTCGAAGGATGGTTCTTTGGTTTGTCACAACTATCGCATAGACTCCCCTTGTCTAATATTCATATTACCTGGGAGTCTCTAAGCCAGATGGCTCAGAACAATTCCTTCTTTGATGTGTATTCATCATAATCTTCATTGGTAGATTCATCATATCTTTGAGCTCTGGCTTATTTCTTTCTATCTGTGGATTCATCTTTCACTACAATTTCTGAAAGTACAATCTCTTGAACCTGTTCCTTATTTACCCTTCCTTCTTTTCTTTCAGTTATTTTCCAAACCTTTTTTTATCTTACGTCTTTCTCTGTAGAATTTTCTTCATCTCATTTTATTGCCAATATTACGATCTTTGGGACCTAGTATTTGTTCACCAGTTCTTTGTGTTTTCTTATCCATACTTTCTTATATCTGATATTAGTGTTCTCTTTCATGAAATTATCGATCATGCTTCTACAATCACTATCTATGTGTCCATAGTTATGACATTTTTAACATTCAATGTTACATGGGGCCACATAGGCACTTATTTCTTGAATGTTTCTTTTATAATCCCTGTAATCTGCAACCTTATGTCCAAAATTAGTACAATAAATGTAACATCCCCAGCCACCCACCGGCTGGGAAATGCCACCGCTCAGAAGCTTTACTTAGCTCTGAAATCCTTTTGTAACGTCCCCTACCAACAATGTTGGGCCACGCTACGCTAGAGAACACATTCATTCTCTAGGCAGGAAATACTCTAACATACTCAGCATTCAGACTAAGCTATGTCACATACAATTTTCTATCTGCATGCAATTAAAACATATCCACGCACAAAAATCTTGCGGAAGCTTTATATATATAACGTGAACAGACAAATACGTTATGTAAATGCATGGATTCATACTGAAATAATAGTAAATGCATACATACAACATATACATGAAATACCCATAAATATAAACACAGTTATAATTCATGCACAAGGTAAATCCATAAAATAACACCTAAGAATAATAATGTAGCATGTAAATTTATCAAACAGTTGACACTTATCTTCGTAATAATATCACCAATTGCATGCAGAACTTCCACGAACCTCCCAGCCTTAGACGACACTGTTCATCACTCTCAACAATGAGTCACCCCCGAGCTGGGACTAAACTCCACCCAGGTAAAGGGTTCCTAACCAGGGTAATGTCTCATGGAAAACAGGAAAGACTCCATCCTAGGTGCCTACTCAAACTAACAACCTAGAGTCTCTCAATCCCCACATGCCTGTCCCACCTAAGGAAGTGTGCCCCTTCTCTTCTCAATAGTCCCTCAGCTTCCCCACTTCCCTTCCAGGGCTTCAGCAACAGGATGGATAGGAAGTCTCAGAGCCCTACAATGGTAGTTTAGTACCTTCAGGAAATAAATTCCCAACAATTCTCTCACCCAGAGAGAAATTTCTCATGGGCTTGACAACCTGCCTCTTCAATATCCCATAGGACTGACAACCCGCTTCTTCAGTCCAACTTCCCAACTAACCAACTACACCAACCTCTGTGGCCATGGATACAAGTTCAGATACAGTGAAATGAATGTCTGAGGATAAATGACTGTGTGAGTGAAAAGGGTCATGGAATCATCGCTGAATGATGGAAGGAATCCTAGAAAAGATGCTGGTAAGAATGATGGGGAAGGTGTGTAAATGAACTAAGTCTCTACAATATGTATGCATGTCCCCAACTTGACACTTGTCATGTTGGGAGCTACTTTGGCCCACTTGTCTGCAACTTTGGAACTTAGGATAAAATAATTATCCATACTTTATGATTTAAGAAATATTAATATAATATTCCTTTTTGGCTCAAGCTCCTTAGATTATCCCCTTTTGTCAATATTTAGGCCCCACCCTTTCCCAGTCTAGTGGATTTTAGTCCCCTATCTCTTTTATTGTGGTCTGTCTGCATGCAACGATGTATTTTATATTAAATATGAGACATGTACAAAAATAGGCGCACTGGCCTAATAAAAAACATAAGCATCCTATCTTATAACAACTAGCTCACCAGCCTATAAAACATATCATATACACAACGACTCCCTGGCCTCAACATCGCACGCACTCAAGATGTTGTGTACAGTATCCCGAAATGTGCACACTTCTTTATTTTACTGCGCAATACATGCACGCACTAAGCCATGAAATGTTCATAAAAAAATGATATCAAAACAACTCACCATCTTAAGTAAATTTGTATTTATACTTACAATTGGGTTCAGCCTTAGGGATATTACAATCCCCTCCCCTTATTTATGCACTATCCTCAGTGCATCATGTACCCATGTACAACTAAATTTCAAAAATCCTGAAAAAGATGCGGGTATTCTTCATGCATTGCATCCTCATGCACCCAAGTAGCGTCCTCAAGACCGTACTAGGTCCATTGAACCTTTATAATCCCTATGGATCGATTCGAAAGCTGTTTGGTTTTTCGCTCCATAATCTGCACTGGATGCACTTGAAAAGCGCCTTCTTACTCCACCTAAATTACATTCCAATCAATAACATGATTAGTATCAGGTATATATTTCTTTAGCAAGGATACATGGAATACATTATGAATAGACATAGAAGCAACCAATGCAATCATATAAGCTACTGGACCAATCCTCTCTAGGATTTCAAATGGCCCACAATAGTGAGCTACCAACTTTGAACAATTTCCCAACTTTAGAGAACTTTTGTTGCCTTTCACTTTCAAGAATACATAGTCACCCACTTTAAATTGCCTATGAGTTCTTCCCTTATCAGCATAGATTTTCTTCCTATCTTGGGCAACCTTTAAACTTTGTTTTATTTTCAACATTTTCTCTTCCATTTCCCTAAGCAAATCTGGCCCAACCACTGCTCTATTTGCTAGGTTATCCCAGCTTACTGGTGTGTTGCACTTTCTGCCATAAAGTGCTTCAAATGGGCTCATCTTTAGAGGTGCTTGGTACCCATTGTTATAAGAAAACTCTACCAAGTGTAGGTAGTCTTCCCATTTTGATGGTTTATCCATCACCTACATCCTCAACATATCCTCAATCACGATTCACCCTCTCTATTTGTCCATCTGTTTTTGGATGATAAGTTGCAATGAAATTCAAATTTGTTCCAAATCCAATAAATAATCCCTTCCAAAATTTTGAGGTTAATTTTGGATCTTTGTCATACACAATTGTCTTGTGTATGCCATGTAATCTAGCAATTTCCCTCATAAAAACATCAACAATGTCCGCTTCCTTGTGAGTGAGCTTAACTGGAATAAAATGGGCAGCTTTAGTAAGCTTATCCACGACTACCATGATAGAATCATGTTTCTTGTTTGTTCTGGGTAGTTTGGTAATGAAATCCATGGTTACAACTTCCCATTTCCACTCAGGAATGGGTAATGGATGTAGCAAACCAGATGGGTGTCTATGCTTAGCCTTTACTTTTTGACATTCCAAACATCTGGCAATAAAATCAACAACCTCTTTCTTCATGCCTAGCCAATAATATTGGGTCTTGATAGCTGCTATAGTTTTTTGATATCCTGGGTGCCCACCATAAGGCACATTATGAATTTCTCTCAATATCATATTTTTCAACTACTGGGAATTTGGTACATAAATTCTTCCCCTGAACATGAGGATTTCATTCTTATCTAGCTTGTATTCTTCAATTTTTTGCTGCAAATTACCTTGCTGTAATTTTGACACTAAATCCTTGTATTGAAAATCTGATTTGGCAGTCTCTATAATTCTATGTTTCAAATCTGAGTGATACATGCTAATGGTTGTAGCATGCATTTCATGCACTCTTCTACTGAGTGCATCAGCCACTTTGTTCTCTTTCCCCTTGATGTGCTTTATATCAAAGTCATATTCGCTTAGAAATTCTAACCATTTTCTTTGCCTAACATTTAAAGTTGGCAGATCAAACAAATATTTCAGACCATTGTGGTCTGTCCTCATCTCAAACCTTTTCCCCATGAGGTATTGTCTCCATTTACATAAGGCATGTATTATGGATGCCAACTCCAAATCATGAGTGGCATAGTTTCTTTCATGCTCCTTCAACTTCCTTGATTCATAACATATAACAAAACCATTTTGACGGAGGACTCCACCAAGTCCCTCTTTACATGAATCTATGCATACAATGAAGTCTTCATTTTGGTCTGCAATCCTTAGTATTGGAGCACTTGTTAATAATTGTTTCAAGTGTTGGAAATTGTTTTCTCAATCCAATGTCCACTGAAACTTCACACCGTTTCTTTGCAAGGAAGTGATTGGGTGTGCAATCTTTGAAAATCCTTCTATAAATCTCCTATAGTATCCTTCAAGGCCCATGAATGATCTCACCTCTGTCACATTCTTTGTCACTGTCCATTCTCTAATGGCTTCTATCTTCTCAGGATACACTGCTATACCATCCTTTGAAATGATATGACCCAAATAATGAATTTGTTTCTGATAAAATGAGCACTTGCTCAATTTTTCATACAATTTATGCTCCCTTAATACTTGAAAAACCATCCTCAAACTATGTGCATGCTCTTCCTCTGACTTGGAATATATGATAATGTCATCCAAAAAGATAATAACAATATTTTCTAAATATTCTCGAAAAACACAATTCATTAAGCACATGAAAACAATTGGTGCATTTGATAACCCCAATGGAACCACTATGAACTCATAATGACCATACCTTGTCCTAAAAGAAGTGTTGCTGATATCATCCTCTTTAATCCTTACCTGATGGTATCCTGACTTGAGATCTATCTTTGAAAAGATCTTTGCATCCTTCAATTGATCAAAAAGGTCATCAATCCTTGGCAGAGGATACTTGTTCTTAATAGTCACTTTATTCAACTATCTGAAATGTTAAGGTCCTAACCCGCACATAGGTAGATCAATGTATTCGGATGTAATAAAGGTCAATATTAATAAGACCTTTCAATAAAATAGAATAAGGAGGAT
>JASDQU010346676.1:0-12383 GCA_032191745.1 Picea mariana
AAGATCGAGGAGAGTATGAACCGTCGGATCACTCTATGTCGGGAACATATCGTGACCGTCAGATTTCCTAACTACAAATGCATACTAATGCATACTAAAGAAACACACTTTTACCTAACGACATATTAGACCAAGTAGATCTTAACTAACTCCTAAGTGTCTAGATATCCTAACAATTAAATGAGTCTCTATTATTATAATAATAGATCTAACTACTCAGCTAACTAAGTAGTGGAAAATAAAACTCAATACAATAATGGAGATGTGAGACTCTCTTTGACCCATATGGTCAACCTGTTATCCCAATTAATTAATGAGGAGGTGGGCATCTCCTTGATCCACATGGGAAATCTATTAGCTTTATAGTTTTATGAATTTTGCATCCGAATTAAGACCATATACCCCCTAAAATTCAGATCAATTTTGGGGCTTGATGTTATCCTATAGTCTCATTTCCACCTCATCCACCTATCTTATAGTCTCTCATTCTCTCAAATTTTGCATCATATTAATGGCTTGCTAATTGATTTATTAATTCCTCCATTTATCGATGACGAGTGGATTGAATGGTCGAACAAGTGGATTGAATGGAATATAGTCTCATTAGTCTAGGCCTACAATCTCATTACTCAAGGTTTTGCAATTTCATTTTGGTCTCATCCGCCCATCTTGTAGTTTTCATTGTTCTCATTGTTGGGTATGTGTCATATTCTTTGCATGACTATATCTAGTGTCTACATTGAATCGTGCACGTGGGGGGTTCGGGGGTATCCCCCCCCCAAAAAACAAATGGTGTTTTTTGCGTCCATTTTCGATAGTTTTTATATTCATGGTTTTCATCAATGGTTTTCTAATTCTAGTTAAGGAATTAGGGTTGTTGACTAATTCGAGTCTATGGATTAGGGCTTTTGGATGCTGCAAGATCCTATATATTGTATTGTATTGTAAACAATGGAGATATGATGAATACAAGATTAAAGGTGAAACACTAAACAGGTTGTTGGTTTTCCCCGTTTGGGTTTCTAGGGTAAAATCTATGTGTAATGTGTGTGTGTCATTGCATCTTTTCTGTTTTTTCTAAGAATCTATTTGCAATAATTAATTTTACAAGGTTAAAATATACATTTGGTATCAAGGAAATTATTGGCTTCAGGGGGATGAATTTGTGTTCAGGGGTTTGGACTGGGCCTATTATAAGCCTTATTATAATGGGAGATCTAAAATATTGATTCTTCAGGTGAAAATAAATGGAAAGCAATGCAAGAATAGAGATCGATAAATTTAATGGGAAAAGTTTTGAGTTGTGGAAGGTCAAGATGGAAGATCTGTTGGTGGAAAAATATCAGTGGATCATTTTGGATCTAGGTACTGCACCTACAGGAATGTCAACAAAAGACTGGAAAAATTTGGATCGAAAGGCAAAGAGCACAAACCGATTGTGTCTCTTAGATTTAGTATTACTGAATGTTTCAAGGGAAGTTACAACCAAGAAATTATGGGATAAGTTGGGGACTTTGTATCAGTCTAAGTCCCTGTTAAACAAATTGTTCTTGTGGAGGAAGCTATATAACCCGAGGATGAAAGATGGACATTTAGTGACAAAGCATATGAACACCTTCAATACAGTGGCAAGTGAGTTATTATTTGTAGATATTAAGAATTTTAATGAAGACAAATGTATCAATTTATTGTTCTCTTTACTAGACTCATGGGATAGTCTGGTTGTGGCCATAGGTAGTAATACAACTACTTTAAGTTTCGATGATGTGGTCACATCCTTATTGTTGGACGAGATGAGGTATAAGAACATGGAAGGACAAAAGACGAAAGCACTATTTGCAAGAGGACGCTCCTAGGAAAGAAATATATATATTATTCCTCAACTGGGAGATATAAATCTAAGGGTAGATCTAAATCTCTCATAAATTTTGTAAAGGTATGACAGAGATGTGGAAAAGAATGGTACTACAAGAATCAATGTAGATCCAAAAGTGTTGAGAGAGGGAAGGGATCTGAAGATTCTCCTTCTATAGAAGCAAAAAAATCCATGAAAAAACGATGGGATGTGTACTTGGATTCTTCAAAAACACATGCAAATCATGAGGCATGTATGGTTGACTCAGGTGCATCCTTTCATATAACTCCTCACAGGGAGTGGTTCTGCGAATATTAAAGGCATGATGTAGGTGATGTTTTCCTAGGTGATGACTCGATGAAAAAAATCATAGGATGATGAAAAGTAAAGTTGAAGCTCATGGGTGGAAGGATTATAACACTCCCTAGTGTTCTACACATCCGAGGATTGGCCATAAATTTGATGCAAGGGTAAAAACTGTTGAATTATTATAAATTCGAAGAATATTCTAATTATATTTGAGTTATTATCTTATAGATCAAATGGTGGTATTTGTAAAGTCGCCCCCTAGTGCTTATAAAGTGGTTTTAACCACTTCTAGAAGAATTCGGCCCTACTAAGTGAAGAGACATAACCCTAGCACCTCCTCAACTAGTATTTATATGTGAGGATGGTACCTCATTTGAACACTCACACACTCACTCATCTAGTGCACATATCTTGAAGGCAGTTTCAGTTGCAGGAGGAAGGAGAAGAAAGGTGCATGCTCAATCTTAATTTATTCTTGGTGTTTTGGTCTAAGTCTTGGAATTGTATTGGAAATCTATTATTGAGGTAGTTTTTGCTGGTTTTTCTCCCCCATGATGGTTTCCCAGGAAAAAATGTTGTGTACCTTGTGATTTTGTTTCTTTAAGTGATTCTCTTTATGTTGTTGTTTTGGAAATGCATTGAATGTTCATGTAATTTGGAAATAACCTAATAACAACACTAAAACTTAAGATGGTATCAGAGCTTGATTGAATAGAGAACCTTTCACTGGGTATCTAAAAACGTCATTGTTGTCTTACAAGGAAATTATGGCCTTTTACTGAAGAGGATTTTTTTTTACCAAAAACCATCTTGGGAAGTGCGCCTTGCTCTATCGCATCTTTTGGCAGCTTGAGCGAACTTTTTCAGTGGCCAAATTCTTTGGAAAGTAAAATCTTAATTTTGGTTGGTACCCGAAAACCAGAAATCCAGGAAACCAAAACCAATACCAGAAGTACCAGTGCATATTTTCAAAGGTCAAGTTTCAAGGGGTAAAACTTGGATTTTTCTAAAACAATCATCTCTAGCTAACTCGCATCAGCCCAACGCTTCTCCTGGTAAGTTCAGATTCATTTTCTGAGCACTTTTATTTTCTAGTCATTTTCCTAGCTCCAGGTCAAGATGTATTCAAGCACCAAGCTTGTTGACAAGTTATAAGGTGTGGAAAATTTCCACGCCTAGAAGTACATAATTGTACTCATTCTTGAAGAGAATGACCTTGCAAAATTCATAAAAGAAAATGTACCGGAACCCGAAGAAGATGAAGCCAAAGAGAAGTACAAGAAGGATATGATTAGGGATAGGGATAATAGAATAATTGTAGATTCCATTAAAGACCACTTAATACCTCAAGTGTCTTCTAAGAATACTCCAAAAGATATGTTTGATGCCCTAACCAGAATACTCCAAAAGTATCATTTTCAAAAGGAGACTCACTTTCATAAAGAATCTCAACCTCCAAAGAGATTCCTTAAATATCATAAGGGTCAAAGAAAGGGAAAAGATTTCTCCTCTTATCAATGTTATCATTGTGATAAGATGGGATAGATTGCTAAGAATTTTCCTTCCAGAAGGGAAGAATAGAAGAAAAGAAATAAAAAAATACATCATGCCCGTGCAGTTGAAGATGATGAGCCACCCAAGAAGTTGACTAAAGAAGAGATTGGATATTATGTTTTGTTTTCAGCCCTCTCAGGATCCGTGACACTTGGAGATGATACTTGGCTCATAGATAGTGGTGCCTCTAAGCACATGACAGGTTAAAAAGACATTCTTTCTAACCTTACAGAAAATGACTTCCCCTAGAAAGTTTCACTTGGAGATGATTATTAGTACCCTATCAAAGGAATGGGAGAATCCACCTACAAACTTGATTTAGGAACTCCGATGAGAATGAAGGATGTACTTTATGTGCCAATTTTGACAAAGAACTTACTTTCTATCTCAGCTCTAGATAATAAAGGTTTCAGGGTTGCATTCATAGATGGTGAAGTTCTTATGTGGCCTAAAGTAAAAACTATAGAAGATGCAGTTGTTATTGGAACAAAAGAAGGTGGTTTGTACAAGTTAAAAGGTCACTTAGATGTATCCTTAACTCAATCTACTGAAAGTCCTTGTGAAATTTGGCACAGAAGACTAGCTCACATCAACTACAATGTCTTACCGTATGTAAACAAGGTAGTTACAGTTTTACCAAAATTAAAGGTTGATCATGAATGTTTATGCAAGGGATGTGCACAAGGAAAGAAAATAAAGAATCATTTTCCAAAGAGAGAAAGTAAAGCATAAGGAATCTTGGAGCTTGTCCACTCAGATGTATGCGGTCCAATGCCATCAACCTCTTTAAGCGGGTATGTATACTATGTATCCTTTATTGATGATTACTCTCATAAGACTTGGGTTTATTTCTTGAAATCAAAAGATGAAGTACTTGGAAATTTCAAGGAATTCAAAGCGTTGGTAGAAAACCTCTTTGAAAGGAAAATCAAGATACTCAAGTTAGACAATGGAGGAGAGTACACTTCAAATGAATTTGGAAGATTTTGTAGAGATGTCGGGATTAAGAAGGAGCTCACCACTCCCTATAATCTTCAACAAAATGGTGTAGCAGAAAGAAAGAATAGAACGATTATGGAAGCAATAAATACTATGATTCACGATCAAGATATTCCAATGCACTTATGGGTTGAAGCAATAAGAACAACACTATATGTCCAAAACAAATTATCCCATAGTGCACTTGGATTCAAAACTCCCGAAGAAATTTTCACTGGAAATAAGCCAGAAGTAAGCCATCTCAAAATATGTGGTTTTCCAATATTTGTACACATTCCAAAAGAAAAGAGAACTAAGCTGGATCCTTGAGGAAATAAGGGAATATTTGTTGGATACTATGAGGTATCTAAGGCCTTCAAAATTTACATACCAGGTTACCATCATATTGAGATCAACAGAGATGTAACCTTTGATGAAGATGAACCACTCAAAATATCAAGGAAATTCCAGCTTGAAGAAGTATATGAAGAAGAACCTGTAGCTCCCAGAGTTGTTGAACCCATGAAGGATGTTACAGCTACCCCTGATGATGAGATTCCAGAAGATCATGATATGATAGAATATCAAGAACCTCCCCATATGATGATCTCTCACAAGAAAAATCCAACTTGGGCGAGAGAACTTATTCAAGATGCAGAGAAGTATGGTTCCCTAGAAGGAACCATGAGACAATGGAAGAAACCTAAGCCATTCTCTAGCTATATGGACTTAATGTGTGATCTCATAGAAAAGGAACCTACTTGCTTTGAAGAAGCCGTTTAGAAGAAATAATGGATGGACACCATGACAGAAGAATACCAATCCATTATAAAGAATGATGTATGGGAAGTAGTTCCCATACCAAAGAACAAAGATGTGGTATCTTCCAAGTGGATATAAAAAATAAAACATGCAGTGAATGGAAGTAAAATACATAAGGAAAGATTTGTGGCTCGTGGTTTTTATCAAAAGGAAGGTATTGAATATGAAGAAACATTTACTCCTATATCCAGATACACTTCTATCAGAACCATGATAGCTCTTGCAGCTAAAATGAAGTGGAAGTTACACCAGATGGATGTGAAAACAACTTTCTTAAATGGTGTTATTGAAGAATAAGTGTATATAGAACAACCACATGGGTTTGAAGTTGAATATAGAAATACTCATGTCTGCAGGTTGAAGAAAGCTCTGTACGAGTTGAAGCAAGCTCCTAGAGCTTGGTATGGAAGAATTGATAGTTTCCTGATGAGCTTGGGATTTACCAAAAGTAAAGTTGATCCTAACCTTTACTTCAAGGTTATGAATGATGAGCCAATTATATTACTATTATATGTGGATGATTTATTTCTGACTGGAGAAGAAAAGATCATCACAGATTGCAAGAAGAAGCTCGTTGCGGAGTTTGAAATGAAATACCTAGGCCCAATGCATTATTTCTTAAGTCTTGAAGTTTGGAAGAGCCCAAAGAATATCTTCCTTAACCAAGGGAAGTATGCAGTTGAAATACTGAATAGATTTGACATGTTGGAATGTAAAGCCATGAACACACCCATGGAAACGAATTTGAAGCTCCTAGTTGTTACTTTGTCAGAGTTGGTTGATGCTAATCTATATAGATAAATTATTGGGTCGTTGATGTATCTGACGAATACCATGCCAGATATATGCTTTGTTGTGAACACCTTGAGTCAGTATCTGGTGGAGCCAAGATATGTTCACCTTATAGTTGCAAATCATGTGATGAGATACCTTAATGGTACATTGGATTATGGTCTTTGTTATAATGGAGATCATGACTTCAGACTATGTGGTTATACTGATTCAGATTGGGCTGGAAGTGTCTCAGACAAAAATATCACTTCAGGATGTTGTTTTAGTTTGGGGTCAACCATGAATTCATGGAGAAGCATGAAGCAATCCAGTATTTCTCTCAACACAAAAGAAGTGGAGTACATTGTAGCATGTTCCGCCAATTGTGAATCCATATGGATTTGAAAGTTGTTGACAGGTCTATTTGATCTAGAGATGGAATCCACCATGGTTCTATGTGAAAACTAGACTTGTATAAAGATGACAGAGAACCCAATGTTCCATGATAAGTCGAAGCACATAGATATCCGATATCACTACATTCGTGATATGGTGTAGAGGGGATCTATAAAGCTCCAATATGTTGGCACATATGAGAAGGTTGCAGATGTGTTGACCAAGCCTTTATCTCGTGTGAAGTTTGAGTACTTCTGAGACAAGCTTGGTGTTGTCCGAAAGGACCTCCCTCGAAAGGGGGAGTGATGCTAATGATACTATGGTATCCTGACCAACAATGGGTAGCTCCTTTAGGATTTTATATCCTAGGGGATTGATCATCCCTGGGAAGATCCCAAAGTTCCGGTAAGGACGGTCTGTCAGAGTACCTGTGCATGTATATGGCAACTGTGGTCAATAGTGGTAGCTCCGTTAGGATTTTATATCCTAGGGAATCTTATGATTCTTGGGCAGATCCCGAAGGTCTGGTAAGGATGGTATGCTAGATTACCATGTGGTAACTTGTTAGGATTTTACATCCTAAGGAATCTTGTGATTCCTGGGTAGATCCCGAAGGTGCGATAAGGATGTTCTATCAGAGTACCAAAAATGTTGTTGTTGACACACCTGCCTTATTCTATTGCCATATATTGATGATGTTGTTATTTCATCCTCATGTTGTTGATGATGGTGTATCGGCCTTGTGTTGTTGTCGATGATGTACCAACCTCATGTTGTTGATGACGTTGTATCAACTTCATGTTGTTGGTGATGTTTTTGTTCTAGATTCATGCTATTGATGTTGATGTTTCAACTTCATGCTGCTGCTGATGATGATGATGTTACTCCATCTACATGCTGTGAACGATGATGATATTGATGATGAGAAAAACTTTTGATGATTTATAGATGTGCTAGTCAGTGTTCCATATGTTGATGATGATGTTGTCCTCTCCTTATCTTGATGATGTTGTGTTGGGTCATGTTAGTAGAATACCCTTCTTGTTAAGGGGGAGTGTTGAATTATTGTAACTTCAAAGAATATTCTAATTATATTTGAGTTATTATCTTATAGATCAAATCTCCTTTTGCGTATTGATGATGTTGGGTCTTGTATAAGATCAAATACCCTTTGTGGATTGGTCAAACCATATTTATATGGTGGTATTTGTAAAGTCGGCCCTTAGTGTTTATAAAGTGGTTTTAACAACTTCTAGAAGAAGTCTACCCTACTAAGTGAAGAGACATAATCCTAGAGCCTCCTCAACTAGTATTTATATGTGAGGATGGTGCCTCATTTGAACACTCACACACTCACTCATATAGTGCACATATATTGAAGGTAGTTGTAGTTGCAGGAGGAAGAAGATGAGAGGCGAATTCTCAGTCTTAGTTTATTCTTGGTGTTTTGGTCTTAGTCTTGCCATTGTATTGGCAATCTATTATTGAGGAAATGTTTGCTGGATTTTCTCCCCCATGAGGGTTTCCCGGGATAAAATGATGTGTTCCTTGTGATTGTGTTTCTTTCAGTGATTCTCTTTAAGTTATTGTTTTGTAAATGCATTGAATGCTCATGTAATTTGGAAATAACCTAATAACAACACTAAATCTTAACAAAAACAATGTTTGAAAATGAAACATGCATGATGGTTCGAGAAGCAATGGTATTGCTAAAGGGAGTTCGGATTGGAAATCAGTATAATATGAAAAGAAGCAATATTAGTGATGGGTCCAATAGTTCCATTGTTCCTGAGATTGGATTTGAAGAAGAAAAAACTCCTATAGTATTTGGAGAAAATACTATGTTGTGGCATCAAAGGTTGGGGAATATCAGAGAGAAGGGTCTTTGACTACTAAACGGTAAAGGTATGGTTGAAGGTATGTCTAATTTCTCTATAGATTTTGATTTCTATGAACATTGTGTATATGGGCAAAAAAATAGAGTAGGATTCCCCTCTAGTGTAACGAGGGCAGAGGACATTTTACAATTGGTGCATAGTGATGTGTTTGGACCTGTGTCGGTTCCATCACTGGAAAAATTTGTGTACTATGTCTCATTTGTAGACGACTTCTCGAGGAATACATAGATATATTTCCTCATAAAGAAATGTGAAGTCTTTGACAAGTTTAAAGAGTTTAAGGCTCTTGTGGAGAACTAGACAGAAAAAATAATTAAGGTGTTGAGTATGGATGATGGTGGAGATTTCTACAGAAATAAATTCAAATAATTCTGTAAGAAGTGTAGTATAGAAAGGAAAAAGAATACTCCATATACACATCAGGAGAATGGAGGTGAAAAAAGGATGAACATGATGTTGATGGAAAAATCAAGGAGCATGTTCAATGGTGTCAGGTTAGAATAAGAATTTTGGGTATAAGAGGCAGTGGGTACTACATGTTACCAGGTCAATCGATCACCCTCATCAACATTGGATAAAAAAAATCCACACAATGTATGGATTGGTAAGAAACCCTCTCTCACACATCTAAGCGTATTTGGATGTGATTCCTATGTTCATGTTCCAAAGGAAAAAAGGAGTAAGCTAGATAAAAAGGATGAAAAGTGTATCTTTATTGGGTATAAAGATTGTGTGTAAGGTTATAAGCTTTGGAACCCATAAAATAAGAATGTAGTATACAGTTGAGATGTGGTCTTTAGATAAATCAAATATGTTTTCAAATAGGGAGTCCCACCAAGGAAGGAAGAACTATAGAAAATAGAGTTTGAGTTGAAGGATGATGAATCAGACTCTAAAGAAGAACAAGAATCAAAAGAAGAAGATCCTCATACTCCAATATTTAGGAGATTGGTTCGGGAAAGAAGGAAACTAGAAAGGTATGCTCCACCTGATTTCTGTTCAAAATTTTCTTTGTTTATTATTGAATATGATCCTATAACTATTAGGGAGGAAGTGGATTCATAGGATGGAAAACTATGGAAAAAGGCCATGATAGAAGAAATGACAGCCTTGGACAAGAATGAGGCTTGGGATCTAGTGGATTTTCTGACTGGAAGAAACCACATTGGTAGAAAATGGGTGTTTAAGAAGAAGCTTAATCTACAAGGCAAAGTGGAGAAATACAAATCTTGGTTAGTAGCAAAAGGTTATTCCTAGGTAGAGGGAATTGACTTTGGTGAGCTTTTTTCTCTTGTTTCCAAGTTAACTTCAATTAGATTTCTTTTATATTTTTCTGCTATGTTTGACTTTGAAGAAGAACAAATGGATATGAAGACAACATTCCTACATGGGGATCTGTAAGAAGAAATATACATGAAGCATCCAAAAGGCTTTGTAGTGAAGGAAAAGAAAGAGCTGGTATGCAGGCTGAAAACATCCCTGTATGGGTTAAAGTGATCACCAAGGATGTGGTATCAAAAATTTGATAATAATACGTTGGGACTTGGATTCAAAAGGAGAAAAGGAGATCACTGTGTATTTCAAATTAATTCTTGATCATCTCATTTATTTGGTCTTATGTGTGTATGATATGTTGTTGAGAGGAAAGGATAAGGAGATTATCCAGGATGTGAAAACTTAGGTGCCCTTTAAATTTGATATGAAGGATCTTGGTGCTGCAATTTCATTTTTGGCATGGAAATTAAAAGAGATCAACCAAACATGAAACTCTGGTTAAATTAGAGGAAATATATCGAGCAATATTGCAAAGTTTTAATATGCAAGAATAAACTGATAAAGGTCCATATTCGTGAAGGTGTAAATTTATCTATGAATTCATGTCCCAAGACACAGGAAGAGGAAGATGACACATCCCATGTTCTGTATGATAGTGCACTTGGTATTTTTATGTATGCAATGGTCTATACTAGATCGGGCATTGCACATTGAGTGTGATTTTTGAGCAGGTATATGTCAAAAACGGGGAAGGAGCATTGTACAATAGTAAAGAGGGTTTTCATGTATTTGCGTAGCACTACTAATTATGGATTGTGCTATTAAGGAAGACCAAGATTGGAAAAAGTGTTGTACATACATGGGTTTGTTGATGTAGACTAAGCTAGAGATATGGATCACAAAATATCTACAAGTGGGTATGTGTTTAACCTGTTTGGAGGAGCAATCAGTTGGATGAGCAAAAGACATTTTGCAGTGGCACTCTAAACTACAGAGGCTTAATACATGGAAACCACTCATGCAAGCAAGGAATAAGTATGGTTACAGAGATTGTTTTCAGGTATTGGGTTGGTACAACAAGCTGTAAGGATAGATTGTGATAGTCATAGTGCAATATTCTTGGCGAAGAACCCGACTTATCATTCAAAGAAAAAACATATTGGTGTTCAATATCACTTTGTGAGAGACATGGTTGAAGAAAAAAAGGTTTTTTTAATGAAGGTGGACACTTTGAAGAATGTTTCATATTCATTACCAAAATATATGTGCACTGAGAAGTTCTGTTCGTGTAGAGGATCTATGGGCATTGTTGATTATGTAATCTTGTAACCCCCTGTATGTAAAGAAAAAAACAAGTGGGAGAATGTTGGGTATGTGTTATATTATTTGCATGACTATATCTAGTGTTTGTGTTGCGTCAGACACATGTGGGGGGGTTTTATCCCCCTTGTCCAAGGGGATTCGGGGGTAGTGCTCCTGGAAAAAAAAATTTGGTGTTTTTTGCGTCCAATTTTTGGCAGTCTTTTGGCACACAGTTCTCACCGATTGTTTTTTAATTCCAGTTAAGGAATTAGGGTTATAGAATAATCTAGGTCAACGGATTAGGGGTTTTGGATTTCGTGGGATAGTATATGTTGTATTTTAATGTAAACAATGGAGATACGATGAATAGAAGATTAGAGGTGAAGATCTAAACAGTTTGTTGGTTTTCCCAGTTTGGGTTTTCAGGGTAAAATATCTGTGTAATGTGTGTGTGTGTGTGTTTGTGTGTTATTGTATATTTTCTATTTTCATTAAGTATCTGTTTGTAGTAATTAATTGTACAAGGTTAAAATCTACACTCATTTTCCTCATATGTTTATTTTTTCCCAAGGAGCTAGAAGGTGCTAGAGATATTATCCTACGGTCTCATTTCTACCTACATCTACCTATCCTACAATATCCATTATTCTCATCCACCTTATATGTTTCTTTTTTCTCAAAGAGACACATGGTACTAGAAATATTGTTAAGTTGGACATCTATTTTTTCTTTCCTTTTCTTTTTTTGTTGGGGGGCAAGGCTGAAATTGGGTTTCAAATTTAGGGTTTTGTCATGTGTAGTATCCAAGGGTTTAAATATTTTAAGGATGAACATAAAATATTTTTGGAATTTGATGTGTATCACTTATCATAAACACCATTTCACATTAAGAAAGATTCAACTCCAAATTGTTGGTTTGAAACTAAAAACAAAAAATACAAGGGTTTGAACACATAGAATGAAATTCAGTTTGGCTCAACTTTGTCTCTCTGTAGTCACTGAAGGTGAGAGCTCTCCTAACATATGTATTCCCCAAAAAAGAGACAATTTTTTATGCATTGGCAACAATCTATGGTTTAAGTTTTCCTGGGGAGTCTAGAGCTTTTATTGATTGAAACATTGTTGCCTAGGGTTTATACATGGTGACATTATTTTAGGTAAAATTAGTTTTGTTTTTGTTTAAAAAAGAATAATGAGTGGATTGAATGGTAGAATCACTCTAG
>JASDQU010346679.1:0-12475 GCA_032191745.1 Picea mariana
CAATTTTTGTGCTAGATGGAGAAAAATGATACAGGTGGATGAAATGAAGGTTCAAAAATGAGACCTAACGAAAGACTCGACTCGACATCTACGAAATCTGGCGAAAGACTCAACTTGAAGGGAGAGGTGATTGTTTCAATTTTTAACGAGCTTGACACAGGAAAAGAACTATGCTCAAGGTTCCAGGTTCGATCCCTAGATTTCTGTTTCATTTTTTAATGAGCTTGACACAGGAAAAGAACTATGCTCAAAGCCTCTGTTTCATTTTTAAACGATCTTGCCACAGAGAAGAGAAACTATGCTCTGGATTCCCCCAGCATGAAAGCTAGTGGCCTCTATTTCATTTTTTAACGAGCTTGCCACAAAGAAGAGAAACTATGCTCGTGACAGCTTCTTGATCATGGATTCCAAGAGGATAATGCTCTGGAAGGATACCATGTCAAGGGACAAAACTTGTTCATGGCTTCCAAGACATCTTCATCGGATGGAAAAGAATCACTCTAGAAGGAACACATGTCGAGGGTCGTGACAAGGGTAAGGAGATCAGGCTCCAATAACCCTACCAAATAATTACCATGTCAACTACCGGATCCAAATCATCGGAAGTTGAGGTCATGGGAGACAACGCCACATAATTGACATGCGGTGGGGGTGATACTATCTGCATATAAGAACCACTTAGGGAGGTAACCCATTCAGGGCCGATGAATGAAAGTTGATCAATAGTCACAATTCTTCCATTGTGAGGGAAAGATATCACACGAAAAAGAGTGGATACAATAGCTTTCATAGCATAGACATAATCCCGCCCAAGGAGTAAAGAGAAATCCAAGGGGTTTCGGACTACCATGACATCAATAAAGACAGTTTTCCCTCCCAAAGTTATAGGAAACTGAGGAAGGATCCCTAAAGGTTGACTAGTTCTTCTGTTAAAAACTAACAGATTCTGTGTAACTGGTGCAAGTTGTGGGCAACCCAAAGAGTACCAAGCAATAGAAGACAAAATACTAATGGACGCACCTTCATCTATCAGCGTTTGAGGAACGTCACGACCACGAACCTGAACTATAATCTAGAAAGGAATGTGAGAGGGAAGACGAGGTCCAGTTAGTGCACCCCAATCAAAAAGGATGGCTTCATTACTTGGAGGGGGTTCCACAGGAGGAGGAGGAATTCCCCCAGGTACGATAGAGTCTGTATTAACAAGAAAAACATGGGCAATATCAATTTTACTCTCTAGAAGGAGAGTAGGATCGACCGATGATTGGATTGGATCAACCAATGGTGGACTTGGATAGACCACCTGGGCACTCTTCAGAGGAAGAGTGGGACTAACCGAGGAAGGGACTGGATCAGTCACTTTGACATTCCTCAATGGAGGAATCAGATCGACCGATGCCGAAACTGGATCGACCACTTTGGTGTCACTCTTTTGATGAAGAGTGGGGCTGATCGATGACGAAACTGGATCAGCTACTTGGGTTCGTGGTTCAATCGAGGAGGAAACTAGATTGACCACCTGATCAACCAGACTGACCGGGGATGGAACTGGATTGACCAGTCCGTCAACCAATGATGGTTTGGAGGAAAGCTTATGATAACCTTTTGGAAGTTGAAGTGTTTCCAAAAGAGAAGAAGCCTCATCCATGTGAGGACAAAGGTGAGAGTAATGATTACCTTTACATAACATGCAAGGAAACTTGACAGTTTTCTTCTTCTTACCAACCTGAACATCACTAGTTGACGGGGTATCATCGACATGACCGACAGAGGCTGATGATGTGGAGGACCACATTTCTAAGACCTGGGTAAGACCAGGGCAATCCCTCAGAAAGTGGTCACCCTTACAAAGGCTGCAAGGGAATTTGGGTTTTGGATTCTTCCTTTCCATCTTGTTGATCTCATCAACACTCCCAGTACTATTAACAGTAACTGGTTTCTTAGAGCCAACATCTGATGTTATTGGGGCCTTGGTCCTTTTTGGGCTCTTCTTCTTCTTCTCTTTCTGTTTCTTCTTCTTTTGATCAACCTGGCTACTTGCTTTAGAGCTTTCACTAGGCGAAGAAGGAGAAATGGAAGGAGACTTGATGGGCAAAGAAGGTGAAAAGTCAACGTGAGGTTGATGTGTGGGTGGTGTATTGACATCCAAAGTATTAGGTGCAACTGAAACATTGGGAGGATTTCGGATCACCGGAGTGGGGAACAACCAAACTGGTAATCCAATAGTGAGTCCTGGAAGACTTAGAGTGGCAACATATGGAGGACCAAAGTTTCCAAATGAAGGAAAGGTATAAGGTTCCCCAGGAGAAGGGGTTCCTCCATTGGTACTCCCAGGATTCGATGCCATTAACACTGACTCGACCTATGGTCCACTAAGTAAAAGAAACAACATATGCTAATAGAATCTAAGAATCACAACCAAGAAAACAGAACCTTCTTTTGATGACCGTACTAGTTGGTGATGAAATCCAACGTCACATGATCAAGTCCGGAAGGGGCAGGGATAGGGTGGAATAGTTACAATGGCGACCTGCTTAACGGACTTATGCCTTGGTGCAAGCTTCTACGCAGTAATTGTGGATTTACCCTCCAAGGAGCCCGAGTGAGTTTGACCAATGTCTTCTCCAGGTACAGTGATACTTCCCATCACCGTCACCTTGTGTAAGAACCTAAAGATTATGGCCACTAAGGTTACCAATTCACAGTCAGCCTCTGGGCGGGAACAGTCGACAGTCTGATCCGAACGTACAGGCAGGGTATCAAGCCCAAAATCAACTAAAAGGCTTCCATGCAGTAATTGTGGATTTACCTCAAAGTGATCCCCATAATACGATCTGACCACCACAATCCGTTAAACCATGGAGGGTTAGTCCCCGTAGCTTACCCGAATGCGACCTCGTGCGTAACCCCTGTGTGAGAGGGGGATCCCAGGCAGACTTATACGATAACTAGATTTTACTCTCCCTAACTCAGGATGCTACTGTTTGTTTTAGAAACTTTGGAGAGTTATGCTCACAGCCCTAATCCAAAGTACTAAGCCTATTCTATTGTTGGTGGAGGATCCTAGAAAAGAAAAAGTTCTAGATAACTTTTAATTAGCGTTGATTTTAGTGGCTGTTCTTTACGCAAAGGGGTGCATGGAAGTGAAACAAATGGAATTATGACTCAGACCCAAAGAATGCATCAAATATTATAAGCAGTCATTTCTTTTCGATGAATATCTATCTAAGGGAGAGAGAAAGTTCTTTCACTAACAAGCACAACTATGGAATTCCCTCAAACGATTCTTTTTCTCAATCAAATCCTGATGTAATGCAAAAACTTTTAAATGCCTTCTAATATGCACAATCAATCAAACAGATGCTTTTTTTTATTATTATTGTTTGCGTATGAATGATGATCAATACAACACAATGCTTGTCTTTACTAATTATCTTCTTGGTATAGATGGAAACCAAACTAGCACAAGCAATAGTCACACAAACAATACACCCTTTTGTAGCAATCAAAATGAAAAAGTGGAAGAAAAAGAAACAATCAAAGAGAAAAGCAAACTTCACACCCAAAAGCAAAAGTTGAAGAACAATGACCTTGACTGAAATCAGGGCAGAGAGGTCTGTAGGCCTTTGATGACCTTCACCAGGGTTTTTAACTCAACTGATGAGGAGAGAAAAACAAATGCATGGGTTTTGAATTTCACTCAACAGGGAAAAACTTGATAAAAATGGTGAAAAAGGTTATAAGATCCAATTAAAAAGGTATTTATTCTTCAAAAAGGACAGATGTCAGGGCTGAAAAGGAAGAAAAAATTGACTCACTAGATCACTCAGCAAAAGAGACACAGAGGCAAACCCTAAAGAAGGCAGTTCTGGAGGGTTTTTTGGCCAAAAAGAGGCTGGCGCTCTGTTGCCAAAGGCAAGGAGTGCTATAGCGCTCTGTGCATAGGTATGGGGGAGCACTGGTGCTCTGCTAACTCTAGGACAGGGGCGCCAGGGTCTAAAAACCCCAGAAATGTCAAAAAATTCCAAGAATTGGGATTCAAACTCGACAAGTATGGTGAGTGTGATAAAGTAAGGAGCCAATTAGATGATGAAACTAATCAAAGAGGAGTAAACCAGGTCTGAAACAATCAAGGGATAGAACAAGGTCAATGAGGAGAAAAATCCAAACAACAGGTTTCGATTTGAGGCTATCTCCCCAGTGGAGTCGCCAGTTTCTGTTGTAGGAAAATCTGCCTGCGGACAAGTAGATGACCTCTAGAGCTTGACCTTAACCCTAAACAGAAAAATGATTATCATGGACACTGACTTCCTTTCAAATCTAGCTAAACTGACACATGAGAAGGAAGGATGACATAAGTACCTTTTTATCGACGTTTGTCCCTGCACGCTCCGAGTTGCGCTCCAATCCTTTGCTCCTCGTTGAGTTCTGTGGACAAAGAAAGATACGGCCACTTCCTACTCTATTGATGTTAGCCTGAAAACAGATCTATCAACTAGTGATAAGTTCATGTGGCATTAGACACAAACTAGAAAGAAACAGGCCAAGCGTGTCATATTAATGAGAATAACGACACCAGTACTTACAATCGTAGATGCGAATGCAACAGCTTCGTCAAGTCCTCTTCGTCTAACCCTTGCCTGAAATTTCCACAATCTGGATGACAACAGCTTCACTGATTACTCTCCTTTGGCTAACTGTGTGTTCCTTATGAGATCATAAGTTTCATGCTGATAATTCTTCCCCCTTTCCACCATCATAGAGCCTGTTTATATAGGTTAAGAGGAGCTTAACCTCTTGATTTATCTTTAGAACAAGTTGGGAACCTTCTCCATAGATCAGGGATCTCTTAATGAAAACAATAATTCGAGCACAACTGCCTCCTAATCTCGAATGATCCTCCCCTTATTCTTCTCAACGAGCCAACTACTGCCTCAGATTAGGTAGCGCTCCCTTAGAAGAGACATCAGAGCATTGTAGCGCTCCTTGATAAGCCTTGGGGAAGCGCCAACGCTCTCAATATGAGCAGCGCTCCTTCAAAGGGGGTCGGGGAGCATTATAACGCTCCCTGAAGCATTATAGGGGAGCGCCAACTCTTTTAGAGCTGAAATAGGGGAGCGCTCCCCCTCAAAACCTTTGTTTCAGGGTTCCTTTCAAGTGTCAAGAGTTATTTGACTTCAGTAAACCAGTTATCCTTCATCAAATCAGTCATGTGATATGTTATAAGTGTTTCCTTAGTTTCGTTGACATGGCAATATGTCTGAACATATTTTGCGACACTTGTGACCAACTTGCGACACTTGCGAAAGTTGATGCGACACTTACGACAATTGAGAGGGATAATGCGACACTTATCCAACAGAGAAATTTTGACGTGTAACAGCTACTTCCAATAAACCTAACATCCAGTTCCAGCATCCAGATGGGTCATCAATCTACGAATCTCCAGTGCTACTGCTTGATTTATTGAGATTATACATAACATTTTGTCAATCTAAATCACAACAATAGATGAATGACCTGATGCAATTGCCAAAGCTAATTTCAATGCACCATTAAACTATCCAAATTAATAAAAATGGAAATGGTCGGCTCTGCAATGCTGTGCAAGTACTTGGAGCTGGCTCCCATTCCATGTAAATGAGTGGCGTGAAGTTTTACATTAACATAACAGAATCAACTTCAATTTTCAACTGACTAGACTAGCTCTACTCAGAAGATTAGCCTTATCCTAGTTACACCCTCTGTCTGTCTGAAGCAACAGCCTTGACCTTTACTTGGGGCTTGTCAACACTTTACTTTCTGGTCAATGATGGTAGCAGATCAAGCCATCCCATGACCCAATAACACTAGGATTACGATCGCCATTTCTACTGTAAGAGCATGTTGATGCAGGTGTGTATGAGTCTTCCTTTTGTCTAATGGTATCTCTTGAAAGCTTCAAACAATGAGACCTTTTGTTATCCCTGTCATTCTGCTGACGAAATATCCATACATCTCTAGTCAGTAGCGGTGATCCTGAACGGGAATTGCAATCTAAGCTTGTTGTCCGTCTATTCGCCCTGGAAGAGCTCACATCATCTTCATTACATATATCTAGTTCATTGAAGGGCTCCTCCTCCTCTAGTGAAAGCTATGATAGTGCATGTACAGAAGTATGTAATTGATGATTCTCTTTGGCACTTTGCTTTGTTACAGAGGCCTCTCCAATCCCTCGATGTCTTCTCAAGTACCCTATCCCTTCTTCCCTTTTTAAACATCAATGATCATCGTCTTCTCATCTCCACAAGTTTCTACATATCTGCAGTCTTCTCTATCGGGAGTTTCCAAATAATTGCTAGCCCCTCTCGATGTCTCTACATTCCCATCATTTCCCATTCTAGTGAGATTCATATCCTGTACATTAAGCATTAGTTCTTCATGTGTGTCCCAACTTTGATTTCTCCAATTATGAAGTAACCCCCTTTCTCAATTACTGATATCACATCCTCTCAAGGAAGTAGGAAGATTCTCAGAACTAGCATCCTTTTCAAAACCATTTCTCCCTTCTACAGACTCTCTCTCACAATTCACGTTACCATAATTGCAATCAGAATTAGCAACAGACTTACCAGTTATTGGAGATTTCCAGGAAGAAGAAGTCATTGGATCCCACAAACACCGAGCTATTTTAAGCGCAATGAGCTCCTTTCGAATGTGGAGTTCCCCTATCATATGATGATGCCCTCCAACTTTGAACATCATTATCCTGTTATTCTACTACATAAGAGCATAGCAACTAATCTTGACTCTCTTCGCTATGGCTTCTTCTACTTCCAAGAAACTTAACATCTAGTTCCAGCATCCAAATGGGTCATCAATCTGTGAATCTCCAGTGCTACTGCTTGATTTATTGAGATTATACATAACATTTTGTCAATCTAAATCGCAACAACAGATGAATGACCTGATGCAATTGCCAAAGCTAATTTCAAGAGGTCTCATTGATCAGACGAATGGCTCAATAGGTCTCATTGATGTCCTTGTTGAGATTGGACACTACAATATCAGTGTTTGTGCCCCTGATTCAGAAACGTTAGCTGTTGGTCATTCCACTACTGCACGTGATACTATTGTTGTTAAGATCAAAGGAACAAAAACCTTTGAATTATCTAGAACTCCTGCCAATTGTGTTTCTTTAAGTCTCTTTGGGACATTATAAACAAAGGAAGCCAAGATAGGCCTGTGTGTATTTGTGACAAATAATTTACTCTGCCAGAAAAAATGACTCTTTAAGATATACAACTAAAAGAATAAATGGTACCTTAAAAACATGCAAATAATTGACCAGTAAAGACTGGTAAAATTCTAAGTGAACAGAGTAACAACATCTTTTCGATAACCATGAAACATATCTTTTTGATAGCCTTATCCTAGTTACACCCGTTGTCTGTCTGAAGCAATAGCCTTGACCTTTACTTGGGGCTTGTCAACACTTTACTAAGCAAAGAGGGCCAGAGTAGATCTTAACACAAGATTTTTGAGGACTGAAATTGCTAGTATTTAGGCTCTGATTTCTCAAGTAAACCCTGAGATTACACAACTAAAAGAGAAGTTTATTTTGTACAAGAGAAATCTAATTTAGACTGAAACAGCTTTGTCTCTAGAACTGTGAAATGAAATTCATATGTCCATCAAGCATCGCTAGAGGACTAGGAGACCTAGCACTCTCCTAGCTAGGTGAAAACACTTTTGGAGTAACCCCAACAACTAACATGATCAGTATAAAGGTGCCCTTCTGATTTCAGAACACTATGTTGAATGCTCTATCTCTGGTTGAATGAGTTCTTTCTCACTTTTTTCAATTAAAATATTTAATACAATTCAGTGACAGTGATCTTATTGCATAGCTTGAGAGTATAAGGGATACATCCTTTAGCTATTAGATTATTCCAATTTAACCTAGAGCGGGGAGGTTTTCAACCTCCAGTGGATACTTGGCATAGTTCTCTTCCTAGGAGCATCTCAGAATACAACATACTTGCCAACTTCTGTTGCTCTATCAAATCCATTAAAACCTAGTCCTTTTCTTCTAATGTTTCCTTGTTAGGAATTGAACTTATTTTTGGTCTTGTGAAATGTCATTATCATAGTCTAATGGGCACTGCTCCCATGGGTTAGTCTAATTACAAACTTGCATATATGGCATGAAATGAGATACCATAAGATGGACAAAATTCTTGTGATCTATTTTGATTGATCATCCCTTTTCAAATGCCTTTACATCCAGAACAGGTTTTCAGATAGTGCAACTACTAAAGATATTCAACAACTAACCTTATCCAACATCAACTGCTCCTTGTTAGATTATTGATTTTGAACCTATAGAGTGTCCTATAATAGTTGCTTCCATGTCTCAGCATTGTACCATATGAATTTGATATACAGAGTACACATTGTTAACAGATTGCACAAACTATGCCCACTTCAGCCATAATAATAGAAATGTAGAACCTGAAGCAAAACCTCGGAGGATGTCAATAACCAAAAGCAATTCATATAACCCCCTTAAACAATCCTATTTCAACATCTAGGTGATGGGTAGGCAGAAGACAATGCCCAACAAAGGCTGGATAGGCAAGCAATTTGCATACTCCCATTACCTTGTTTCATTCATAATCCTTTCTCCTACCTTTGATTCCCTGTAGAGCCTACACTTACGAAATACAATCTTCTTTTCCTGTTTCTCCTTGAAAAATATGCTTCGACAAGCTGGATTGGAAGAATTACATGTGGCCCCAAATGTGGGGGGAAAAACGGCCAATAGGGGGTGTACCACATAGTTGGCTATTTGTGTAGGAAAAATGGCTCACAAGGTGGAATGCATAAGCACATGCCATCGGGGAGATTGTGACCCTGGTGGGTGGCTTGAAAAGTCACCACCCCACCATTGAACCACAACTACATTGGTGATATAGAAATTTGGAAGTCAGAACACAATTAAACCAATACACCCACTACCATACCTTGGGGTTCCAGATATGCTTGATACACCAACATAGATCTATCTTAACTCCAAATGTGTTAAGCACCAAGATGGATCAAAAATAAATTGAAATGTGAATCTCTAGGTTCTTAAAAAAGCTTGAATTAAGATGGATATATGCTGGTGTGCATGTGTGTGTGCGCACATATTAATTAATGTTTGTTTTTCTTTTCTTCAATTTTTTTTCTCGTATTATTGATTTTTATATACATTTTGAAGTTCAGCTACTAAAGGGCAAAATTTTGGTCACTCTAAGCTATTACCCATCACATTAAAGAGATTAATTGTGACTCTTAGTAACACCACAACCTTAATTTCAATCTACACTAATGTGTATGACTACAATGTTTAAAGGCAATACAATTGGAGTTTTAATCCTTCAGAATTTACCTTTATTTGACATATTCTTTAGGGTAGTTGTCAAATTAAGGTGGTTGTGTCTTGACTCTTTCTGTAATCGCTCAACTATTTATTATTTATCCTTTTTGTGCTTGAGCAATGAGACTAGATGATTCTTCTATTGGCAACAGAACATTAACACTTCCTGCTCTTCTTTATAGTTTATAGGTCTACATTTTTGGTTTCTATTTCTACAGCAGTGTCTACTATGGACACTTAAAATCTGCATCATGTCTCACAAATAAAATTATTATACTGTCTCGTAGAGTGATCCAATGTTTATTGGAATTTCTCGGAGAGTGATGAATGCCCAACCAACAACTTTCTTCTACATCAAATGTAGTTTAAGTTCATCAGATATCTTGAGACTCTATTCAAAAGCAAGGGATGGTTTTGAGTCAACACAACTATGCATAGTTCCTAAGGTAAACCCTGAGATTACACAACTCAAAGAGAAGTTTATTTTGTACAAGAGAAATCTAATTTAGACTGAAACAACTTTGTCTCTAGAACTGTGAAATGAATCCATGAACAAAACTTGAAAAGCAGCCTTGACATAGATTGTATGGGAGAATATATTCAATGTGATTCACAGATTTCAAAGTTGAAGGATCAGCTACAAGAATAAGGCAAGAACCAATGTTCATATAAGCCCAATAAGCCAAATCTATGATTACTGTTTTCTATGTTTTTATGTCCAGATTTGGAAGTGCCTTTCCATCAGGATATTTCTCCATTAATTCTGCCTAGAAGATGTTTATTCTGAAAAGTTGGTTACTAAATAAGCCACATTTGAAGGCGAGTGCTCAAGAAAAACAAGACAAATGACAGCTGTAGTATAGAAGGGTGTTTCTTGTATGGAGTATCTGATCTGGAAATGGTCAAATTTGGTAAAGATGCCTTGAAGCAGCAAAACAAAAAAGGGTACATCTGTCATAAAGGATGCATGTAGCAGATTCTTCAGTAGACAAATCACCCAAAGTCCTATAGTGACAAGGTCTATTTCAAGCATATTGATCAGATGAGGATGAAATGAGATAATGGCAAAATGATTTTCTTTTCTTTTCATCATCAATAGCAAGTGGACGAGTATCTTGATCATCAATAGAAAATGGAAAAAATGTCGAGGCTATAGCAAATGGGGATGGTTACATTCCCTACAGGGACAATAAACTCACCACGCTTCTCCAGGTATTGTTTTCTTTTAGACCTATGCATTTATTCATCTACAATAGGAGCGTTTTTGTAAACTTCTCTTATTTTGTAGGATTCTTTCGAAGATGAAGAATCTAGGATATTGATGATTCTATGTGCAAGAAATGACCCAAAAGACATTCAGAAAACAATTAGCACCTTGGAGTATGGAGCCAAAGCCAAATTTATTGTAAAGTTACCTAAATCCCATCTTAAAGAGAAGATCAATACTACTGACCAAGTAGTTTTGGAGACTAGGATCAAAGTCATGAATGCCTTAATCGCAAAGCTTCAAGCAGATAATAGGTTAAAAGATGAGTGTAGAGATGAGATTGCAAAAGAGTTGAATGGGAAAACACAACAACTGGAGAACCTGAAAACCAGTGCAACACATGTAGATGGGGAGAAACGCCAGTTTTTACGGAGGAAATGCTGAAAATAGATGAAAAATTGTGTAACTTGATTAACAAAATTGAAAACAGCAGAAAGAAGATATCGGAAACAGAAACCAGGAGGTATATAGAAATGCAGGAACATAAAATGAAGATGTGTGAGCTTCTTGATAAGGTGCCAGGAATAGAAGCTGAGCTAATATTCAAGATGAGAGACCACTAGGGAGGGCTCTCTGAAATTTCTACCGAATCAAGTTTAGCTCACTATTTGTATCATCCAATGGACAAATCCTGTGCAGTTCCACCTTGCCACCCTATAGATACTAATGGAGCGGACATTTTGTTTTCCTACATAAATGGAGATGCAGTGTTAGGAGCTTCCCATGGGTTACATGTCGGGGTAGAATCTAATGTTTTAGAATATCCCAACAGTGTCTTCAATGAGAGTCGAGTCCTGGACTGTAACTCTTTAAGGGAAATGAGTAGCCTTCAAAGTCCTTGTAAATATGGTCCTAGTTCAATTACTATGTCTGGTGAAGATCATCAAACATCTAAAAATATTACTAGGGAAGAAGAGGGCAATAAAATGCATAGCTTGAGGGACTGGGACGAGGAAGTCCAATTTACTGTTGTACACAATGACTCAGAACACCAGGCTGTCATTTGTAGATCTGGTGATCAAATTGATGAGTTACCTAACGAGAAACATGGGTAAGGCAAGTTAGAGTTTTTGGGAAGTCAAACCTAGCAAGGAGTTAGAACTTGAGGGAATTGAAATTAGGATTTTGGCCCATGCTAGATTTAGAACCTCTTAATCATGGAAACCCTCCAACTAGCTGGCATGTATCACACTGGGAGAAATATCCACCTGCTGAACATTGCACTTGACTCATCATCCTTCACCTATCTAAACCTAGAACCATTCCACCACTACACACTTGGAACCATGATATCGCACCTTGTGCCTACCACAAATAGAAATTGTTAAATATAGACATGCCCAAAAAAGAAGAAAGAGAAAAAAAGACTGAAAAAGAAGGTAACCACAGTGAGACTACTATGGTCTACCAATAATAGCACATCTAAAAATAAACATTGGTAAAAATAACATCTCGCATGTTGATGAAAGTAGTCGCATTAGACTTGCTTTTCTACAAGGAACCCAAATCTGTGTTCAAAAACATGTAAGCCCTGAAAAGTAAACTGCTAAAAGTAGTAGTTTTTGTGAAACTGCTTGCATGTCGCTCATAATAGGCTCATTGACATTGTGAGCTTGCGAGGACCAAGAATATATAAACATATCTAACACGTGGGCCCCAGAAATCGTGCTCTTGGAAAAAAGAAAACTGCTAAAAATAACAGTTTCTCAGAATTGGGTGAAATTAACTCTATAGCAATCTCTGATCATTGTGAAAACTTGGATGCAGTTGTAATGGAACTAGCATGATAGAGTTTGGTTGGAACT
>JASDQU010346680.1:0-10306 GCA_032191745.1 Picea mariana
TGAACCAGGTTTATTTTCCTTTGTACCATAAGACACCTTAACTCCGGGACGAAGTTTCCTGAAGGGTGGGTGAATGTAGCAGCTCTAGTAGAATATATACTTAGGGATTATTAAGTAAAAGATTTATTAGGTAATTAATTTTTCCTAACATGTTAATAACTAAACAACGATTGGTCTAATGATATTAATTAAGTTTTTTTTAATTAATTAAAGGTTATAATTTTGATTAATTAATTAATTAACTAACTACCTATTATATTCAATAACTTGGGTATTAAATTTAAAAGGGATAATAAGTTATATTGTTTAAATTAAAAAGTTTACGTACACAGAAAGGGATAAGATATTAATTAAAAGGGATAAGATATTAATTATAAGGGGATAAGGTAATAAATGGATAGGTAAGGAAGTAAATGAAAGAGGCGGTGAAGGAAGGATATGGGGGGGAAGGAGGTTTACGAAGAGGGATTACCATTCTATGGGAAATTTTGGGGGGGAGGTCTCTCTTGGATTGCACAGAGGAGAGTTGAGTTCTGTAGTCGGATTGGATCAGTACATGCACCGATTTGCTGGAGGTTTTGGGCACGGGGGCCAAGATATCCATATGATATCCTGGAGCTAGGAAGTTGTCCTAGTTGGCAAGGTGGAACAAGGTTTTGGGCAGTGTTTACATAGTTCAACAGTGGTCAACAAGGCAAATGGAAAGCGGAGGGTTAGCATCAGACCCAGGTATGTTAATTTATGTATTTGTTTTATGAAATTTAAGGAATATGATGTATTATGAGGCTGTCCGTAAGCTAATATGTTTAGCTCAATTAAATTATATGTTATGGTGATTAATCTATTTGTGCAATTGAAATGATTTATATCAAATTTTTATTTTAAGTCACTACAGGAAAGGAAAATTTTGTGTGGGGTCTATCCCAATTGAAAGCATTCGATGATCTAAAACAACACTTGTGTTCAACCCCAGTTTTCTCATTACCTTACCTCCAACAACCCTTTGAAATTGAGACAAATGCTTTAGACTATGTTGGGGCATGATCCTTGCTCAGCATGACCACCTCGTGGCCTAGCATAGTGAGACACTATCATATGTCATTTGTAAGTACCCTACTTACGAAAAATAAATGTACTCCATTGTGTAAGCTTTCCTCCAGTGGAGGTATTACATTCTTAGGAAGGAGACAATCATTGACACTGATCATAAGTCACTGCAGTTCATGCAGACACAAGTAAAATTGCAAAATGACCACCATCATAAGTGGTCCAGATATTTGTTGCAGTTCCACGTCAACATCAAGTATAAAACAAGAAGTACCAACTGAGTCACTAATTTCCTTAGCCAACCTCTAGTCGCGACACTCACCATAGTGATAGAGTCTTGTGGCCATGAGATCTCTAGATGGCCCCACCTCTATGAGATAGATCCTAAATTCACCAACACCTACCAAATGTTGGGCACAAGCACAACTGTTAATAATTTTCATATTCAGGACATGCAACAGAGCCATCTGGGCCATCTTTGTGTTCTATCAAGCGAGCGATCAAAGTTGATTTTGGAATCCCATTGCAGTCGGGTGGTAGGACACTTTGGCATGGAAAATGGAGTGGCAGTGTTGTAGTGACATTTCTACTGGCTGAAACTTCGACAGGATGTCAACAAGTATATCTAGTCCTGCATTGGCTGCGCTATTTCCAAACCAACCATTAAGAAACAAGGCATGTACACTCCTCTTCCTATTTTTAACAGGACTTGGGAATCCATTTCAATGGACTACATGTTGGGACTTCCTTCCACCAAGAGGGGAAATTAATTTTTTTTTGTGGTTGTTGATCACTTTTCCAAGATGGTGATTTTGGCTGCCTGTAAGAAGAGCATCCCTGTGGAGGACACTGCCAATATTTTCTTTGAATGAGTGTGGGTACAATTTTGTATCCCACAAACCATTATCTTATATCAGGACAAATAGTTCCTAAACACATTCTGGTCGAGCCTCTAGTCACTATTGGACAACAACCTCATCAAGTCCACTACCTTCCACTCCTAGATGGATGTCCAAACCGAGGTCATCAATCGAATGATCATGCACATCCTATGCATGTACAATTCTAAGAATCCTCACACCTGGGATGAGATTCTTCCCTATGTTCAACACAACTACAACATATCCATACATAGCTCAACTGGCCACAACCCCTTTCAGGTGGGGTTGGTATTTCAACCATTGGGTCCCATGGATGTTGCACTACCCCTTGTGGTCACCGAGGCAGACTCGTTGCATTCTCCAACTGCAGATGAAAAATCCACCCATTTCATTGAGAAGATCCAACACATCCACCAACAAGTTAAGGATCTTTTCTAGAAGTCCAATAACAAGTACAAGCAATGCCATGATCAACACTGAGTGCCACACTAGTTTCGGGTGGGAGAAAAAGTTTGGTTGCACTTGTAGAAAGAACACCTTACAGGGCCTCATCAGAATATTTTCCCACTCTGATATGGTCCTCACACCATTACCAAGGTTGTGGGTGACAATTATTTTGAGCTCAACTGATCCCCCTTCCTTGTCTTGCACCTAGTGTTCAATGTGGACCTCCTTCGGCCTTATTTTCCACCATTATTGGACACCTCAGAGATAGAAAAACAATTGACACCAATAGAGCTCAACCCAGACTGCATGGAACATGCATCCACTAATGATATTGTGGACACACAGGTCAAGGGAACTCGCCAACATAGGATCCAACATTTTCGGGTTGTCAAAGCAAGGAAGCTCCTGGACCAAGGCAAGTGGCTCACCCGAGGACAAATTCAAAAAAAATTTCCTCATTTGATGGGGTCACTGAACACAATGGAGACCATTGCATCCTAAGGGGGGAGGATTGATATAGGAGGATCTCAGTGGCCACCCACCTTGTCCAACTGTCTCAAAACAGGTTTATGACAACTTACTATTTTTAATAGTTTTGCAGTTCCCAAACATTTGGGGCCAGTTTGAGGTCCTAAACGACGTTTTTTAATGATCGGGCACCTAAATGATATCCATGGGCTACGAGTTATCCCACTAAATTAATATCATCATCTATACCTTTCCAACGAGCTATCATGCACCCTAAACGGAGATCGTATGCAAACGTTACAAACTCAGGAAGTTATTGTACTAACTTACCCCAACAGATGGATTTTGGCGTTTCATCTCCTAGGGTTAATTTTTTGGATGTCTAGGGTTTTGGCATTCATATTTATTGTAAAAAGGCCCTTAGAGCCTCATTGTACTCATATTATTGGAAATGAATGTAGCCATCACATCTCTTCTCAAAGATAAGATGCCACCATTCTCGCAATCTTGTTTTTAGTATGCATTTTATAGTTTTTAGCATATTTCTTATTTAATAGAAGTCAAGGTTTACTATATCTATGTTATTATTTACTGTGTCTCTATGTTAAAATTAAAAATCTATGGTTTCATTCGTTCCTCTCATAAATCCATATCAGTGTTATTAGAGAGGTCTGCTCCTTGTCATTTTTTTAATGCATGTCCTCGACACGCTCAGGGTATATAGAGTTGGGTCTCAAGCTTGTTTCTCTTGAGGAAAAATACTCTCGCATGCCAAAGAAATCGTCCATGGTGGGTGAAAATAAAGATGACCGGACATGAGATCCTTGATAAATGTTTCTTGAGGAATCCCTTGAGAAACAAAGGAACGAAATGATGGAAAAATTCGCACAAATCCTTCGACGGTTGCCGACAAGCGATGCATCCACCTCAAGTGGAAGCACCACCCCCTTCAAGATACATATCAATTTTGATATTCCTATATTTGAAGGTCAAATAGATGCGGATGTCATAGATAAATGGTTAAACCTTATAGAAGGGTATTTTTCTATCCACAACTTTTCCAATAGAGAAAAGATTATATTTGTGCTCCTCAAGGTCATCCCCCATGTCAAAGATTGGTGGGAGACTTTCTGTGAGAAAAAGGAAATAGAGGGATTCACATTATTTGCAGTTGCACCCACTTGGGATTCCTTCATGGATGATATTAAGGAAAAATACTACCCTATTGGAAGTTATGAAAACTTGTATATAAGATGGACCACACTACGACAGGAAAGAGACCAAACAATGCTAAAGTTCACCAATGCCTTCCATACCTTGCGCACCAAGATGGGAATCAAATATTTTGAGTGACATCTGGTTCTCAAGTACCTCAATGGTCTGCATATATACATCTAGAAATAAATGGAGTTTTTGGGCATCTCATCCTTGGGCATGGTCTATCGATATGTCGTCAAAATCAGGCAAAATATTAATAAAAGACACGATAGTTTGGGTCTAGGAATCCCTCACAACAGAAGAAGGGCAAGGAAAAACCTAACCTGTAGAACAAAGGATAGAGAAAATATGGGAAACCTCATGAAAAACATTCTATGCCACAAGAAAAGAAGGACAACGGGAGGATGAAGAAAGATACCAGGAAGTGGCGTGACTTCCATAAGAGCCACTGGCATAACACTACTAATTTCCACTCAAAGAAATCATTGGTGGCTGAAGTAAAATCCTCTAAATCATATGCAGGTTCTAACTATGAGTCAGAACTAGAAAAGGGGATACAAATCATTGATGTGGAGCCCAGTGCCGCCATTGCTATGACCAAGATCCAACTTGGTGAACCTAATGAGTCAGAGGAAGGCGATCGTCTCTTTCATTCACAGATGTGGGTGAAAGGCACTCTGTTGCACTTCATCATTGATAGTGGTATCCAGAAGAACCTAATCTCAGCAGAGGTCATCAATTGGATACCCTTGCTGACAACATCATACCCTCAACCCTACACAATTCTATGGCTCAGTCAAGGAAGCGATCTTCGTGTCAACCAACAATGTCTCCTATCGTACAACATCAATCCATTCAAAAATGAGGTATTGTGTGATGTTTCTCCCCTTGAATTTTGTGATGTTCTTTTGGGCCAACCTTATTTATGGAAACGTCATGATGTATATGAGTCTAGGCCTCATAGTGTTATTATTAATTTGAAGAGGAAATTGTACATGATACCCGAGGTAGTCCCACCTAGTCTGAGAAATTGTACATGATCTCTGCCAAGCAATGCAGGAAGGTCATTTCTCAGACCATGAAGTTTGTATTCTTCATGATTCGCTCTCAAAGTGAGAAAAATGTTGTAGACACATCCATGGCCTCTGTGACTGACCTCTCCATGTAGCAGAAGCAAGTGGATAAGGTCGTGGAAGAATACAAAGACATATTCTCATCACCTACTAGAGTACCTTTGCATTGTTAGGTCAATCATCCCATCGATATGACCCCTGACACACCACTACCAAATGGGACAGTCGATCATCACTCTAATCTAGAAAATGAGGGGATCAAGTGTCAGATCCAATAAATGCTCCATAGGGGGCACATTTGATCCAAATCATTACATTGTGGAAGCCCAATTGTGTTGGTTCAAAAGAAATATGGGACCTGGAAACTATGCATTGATTACCGAGCCCTAAAAAAAATCACAGTTAGGAACTGGTACCCGATTCCAAGAATCGACGATCTCCTTGATCAAATCAAGCGGGAAAAATACTTTTGTAATATTCATCTGAAGTCTGGATACCATCAGGTCCCAATAGAACAAACATATGTATGGAAAACTTCCTTCAAGTCAAAAGAAGGTTTTTTTGAATGGATGGTCATGCCCTTTGGTCTGACAAATGGCCCAACAATTTTTATGAGGTTGATGGATGATATCTTGCGGCCTTTCACTAATTATTTTGTGGTGGTGTGTCTGGATGACATACTCATCTACAACAAGACTTGGGAATAACACTTGCAACATATTCAACAGGTTCTGTAAACTCTATGACAACACAAGATATATTCCAACTTGGAAAAATGATCCTTCAGCATGGGTAGGGTCTAGTACCAAGGATACATTGTGGATGCGCATGGTGTACATATTGATCTAGCCAAGATCCAAGTCATCTGTGACTAGCTAGCCCCAACCACACTCATTGAGCTTCAGAGCTTCTTAGGCCTTGCTAATTTCTATCATAGGTTCATGTTGGGATTCTCCCATATTGCATGGGACATCAGTCAAATAATTAGAGGTGGTGGCAAGGAAAAATTTGTGTGGGGCATGTTCCAACATAAAGCATTCGATGATATGAAGCAACACTTGTGTTCATCCATAGTGCTCTCATTACCTGACCTGCAACAACCCTTTGATATCGATACAGATGCTTCAAAATATGTTGTGGGAACAATCCTCACTCAACATGACCACCCCATGGCCCATCATAGTGAGACACTATCATATGCCATCTACAAGAAACCTACTTACGACAAATAAATGTACTCCATTGTGAAATATTTTTACCAGTGGAGGAATTACATTCTCAGGAAGGAGATAGTCATCCACATTGATCATAAGCCACTGCAGTTCATGAATACACAAGGAAAATTGCATAGTGACTACCATTAGAAGTGGTCCACATATTTGCAAAAGTTCCACCTCAACATAAAGTATAAAACAAGAAGTACCAATCGAGTCATTGATTTCATCAACCAACCTCCAATCATGATACTCACCACAGTGTTAGACTCTTGTGACCATGAGACCTATGGATGGCCCCACCTCTATGAAACTGATCCTGACTTCGCCAACACCTACCGACTATTGGGCACAAACACAACTATCAATAATTTCCATATTCAGGATGGGTTGTTGTTCCATATGGGCCATCTCTGCGTTCCATCAAGTGAGCAAGCGAAGGTGATTTGGGAAGCTGAATACAGTCATGTGTCAGAACACTTCATTGTGGAAAAGACAATGGCAGTGCTGCAACGACTTTTCTACTAGCCTAAATTTCGACAGGATGTCAACAAGTATATCCAGTCCTGCACTGGTTGCACTATTGCCAAACCAACCATTAGGAAATAAGGCATGTAAACTCCTCTACCTACTCCCGAAAGGCCCTGGGAATCCATCTCAATGGACTACATGTCGGGCCTTCCTTCCACCAAGCGGGGAAATGATTGTGTTTTTGTGGTTGTTGATCGATTTTCCAAGATAGTGAGTTTTTCCACCTGCAAGAAGAGCATCACAGTGGAGTAAACTGCCAAGATTTTCTTTGAACGAGTTTGGGTACACTTTGGGATCCCACAAACCATTATCTCATATTGGGAAAACCGATTCTTCAGCACATTCTGGTCAAGCCTCTGGTCATTGCTGGACACCAAGCTCACTAATTCCACTGCCTTCCACCCCTAGATGAATGGCCAAACTGAGGTCGTCAACCAGATGATCGTGCACATCCTACGCATGTACAATTATAATAACCCTGACACTTGAGATGTGAGTCTTCCCTATGTTCAACATAGCTACAACAGAGCCTTACATATCTCAACCAACCACAACCCCTTTCAGGTGGGGTTGGGATTTCAACCATTGGGTCCCATGGATGTTGCACTATCCCTTGCGGCCACCTAGGCATACTCATTGTATGTTCCAACTGTAGTTGACAAAGCCACCTGATTCATTAAGGGGATCCAACACATTCTCCAACAGGTTCAGGATATTTTATAGAAGTCTAATACCAAGTACAAGAAACACCATGATCATCACCAGGTGCCACACCAGTATCGGGCGAGAGACAAAGTTTGGTTGCACTTGTAGAAAGAATGCCTTATAAGGCCTCATTGGAAGCTTCATCCACTCCACTATGGGTCTTAAACCATTACTAAGGCTATGGGTGAAAATTATTTTGAGCTCAACCTACCCCCCTTCCTTGGCTTGCACCCAGTGTTCAATGTGGATCTCCTTCGGCCTTATTTTCCACCATTATTGGACACCTCGTAGATAACAGAATTGTTGAGACCAACATAGCTCAACCCTAACTGCATGGAACATGCATCCAATGATAAAATTTTGGACACACAGGTCAAGGGTACTCGCTAGCAGAGGATCCAACTTTATTGGGTTGTCAAAGTAGGGCAGCTCCTGCACCAAGGCACGTGGCTCACCTAGGGGAAAATTAAACATAAATTTCCTCATATAATGGGGGAAATGAACACAATGGATACCATTTATTCCTAATGAGGGAGGATTGACCTAGGAGGATCTCGGTTTCCACCCACCTTGTCCGACAGGCTCAAAAATTATTTTTGGCAACTTACTATTTTTAGTAGTTTTGCGGTTCCCAAACTTCTAGGGCCATATTGAGAGCCTAAATGAAGTTTTTTCATTATTGGAAAATAAATAAATTAAGGCTCTTATTGAGCCTCAGAAATGAATATCCTCATTGATACCTTTCCAACGAGCTATCATTCACCCTAAACAAATATCCTATGAAAAGTTACGACCCCAGGAAGTTAATGTACTAACTTACCTCGACAGGGCCCACATGCCTTTTGGGGCTTCATCTCCTAGGGTTAGTTTTTTGAATGTATAGGGTTTTGGAATTCATATATATTGTAAAAATTCCTTCAGAGCCTCATTGTGCTCATCTTCTTGCAAATGAGCATAACTGTCACATCTCCTCTCATAGATAAGCTTCCACCATTCTAGCAATCTTGTTTTTAGTCTACATTTTCTAGTTTTCAACATATTTCTTATTTAATAGAATTCAAGTTTTATTGTATCTATGTTATTATTTACTGTGTCTCTTTGTTAACATTATAAATATGTGGTTTCATTTTGTTCTTCTCATAAATCTAGATCAGTGGTATCAGAGCGATTTGCTCCTTGTCGTTTTTTTAATGCATGTCCCCGATGTGGTCTGGGTATAGAGAGTTGGGTATCGATCTTGTTTATCTTGAGGAAAAATGTTAATATTATGGTAGTTGCAGGAGGTATTTACCTCCATGAATGAACCTAGTGAGAATAGAAGACTCCGGGAAGCAAGAGAAACCCTAATGACTTAGCTAATAACCCTAGAAGCCTTGTCGCCTCAAGAAGATAATTTATATTAGGTTATTATCCTCGAAGAGAAGAAGTCGGCCATAAATAATAATAATATACTAAATAGACACTTATCCAAAAGGAGAAGTCGGCCCCAACAAAACTGGTAGAATCACTATAAATACAGGGTGCCAGTTCTCATTTGACATCATCTTAGAATTGCAGTTCCCAGTTTTGGTGCGCACGTGTGGAGGAGGACTGCAGGTGCAGCTGCAGAAGCAACTAGTTTCAGTATTGGCTTGGACTATCTATTGGCGAGGGTTTGGACTATTTGATTAGTATTTTGTGATGTGCTATCCTTAGGGAATGATGCACTACCCTTTGTTTGGCTATCTAGCCTAGGTTTTGCTTCCAGAGGAATTCTCAGTCAAGGTTAAGGTGCTCGGAGGGAGGCTTCAGCCTATGTTTGGGTGACAAAGGTATTGTCAATGGAAAAATGAGCACACCATCTTCTATATTCTAACAGGTTATGGGCCCACACCCCTTCAGTCAGCCTAAAACGTTGGAAGGAAACATAGCCGCTAGACATTGAGCTCATTGAGGAACTGCCACTAGGGTTACTAATAGGAGAAGTTTCCAAAAGCATTGCATCTAGGGTTACTAGTAGAAACAATTGTAGAAACCCTAAAACTCTTGTCGAGGCACCTTAAGTGATGAGATTGACCTAATCTTTGGATAGATCAGTGCACCCTAGCACAACACATCTCCTGGTACTCTCAGAAGGCCAAGACGTGAAGTTTGGATTTCTGGTCAAATCTAGGGTTTGACCAAGTCAAGCAAGCCATGACGAACTCTATGAAGTTTGAGAATAAGTTAGATGGAGCCTCTAACTTCAGGGCATGGAAGACAAGGATTGACCTCATCCTTGCTAAGAATAAAGTACTGGATATTGTGAAAGGAAAGATCGTGAAGCCAAATTTTGAAGAAGGAGAAGAGAAGGAACCGCAGAACGTTGCAACTATGGAGAAGTTCAAGGATGTTGACATCAATGCCATGAGTATCATAGTGGATTCCATAAAATGCCACTTGATACCCTACATCTCCCATCTTGACTCATTGAAGAAGATGTACGATGCCCTAACAAATCTCTTCTCAGACAAAAACATTGGACAAGTTATGAGTCTAAAGAATGAGCTCTGTGACATGAAGATGAATGATGATGACAACACAACATCATACTTTGTAAGGATCTCCCAGTTAAGAGATCAACTACAAGCTATTGAAGAGATCATATCAGAAAAGGAATTGGTAAACATAGTACTCAATGGTCTTCCCAAGACATGGGATGCATTTTCCGCAAGCATGAACACAAGGAAGGAGTACTCGACAT
>JASDQU010346682.1:0-12382 GCA_032191745.1 Picea mariana
AGTTTTTTCATCATTTATTCAGTTTTGGGTGGTCTCACCACCTGAAATCTTGCACTAGTCCACATATCATAGCAATGCATCCAAACCAATATAATTTCACATAAAAAGATTCATACCATATTGTTTCTCGATCAGTGGTCATGACATCCACTTTCATTATCATTATCCCTTGGCTATTTCATAACCCAATGACCTACAGATTAGTCTGTAGCACAAACTCATACATATCTATGCAATATCATCATGTAATTGCATACAACCATAATTTCAATTCGGTATCCACGTACCAAAAACTTTAACATCAAAGTTTTCAAGTTAGAAATAGATCTCATAATATCCCATAATTCAATTAACATCACCCATTCATAGAATTATCATTTTCATAATAGATTGCATCATATCCAACATCATTCAAATAGCATTTAAACCTTCATAGGATTTGCATTCACATAGTATATCTCATCATATCCATCATTATTCAAATACATTTAAACATTCATAAAGGTTCATACGTCTTAAAAGTTCAAGTGTATTATTTAATAGTTTCACTATGAATAGAAAATAAAGATGTTTAGGCCTCAGGTAATCCTAGCTGTCTAAGTCAAAAGGTGGCATTACATACACCCAACCTTCGAGAAACATACTCTCGAGGTGGTCAAAAAAGTAAGGGATGATCCCGTCGTAATGTCTCAGCATCCTCCCAAGTAGCAAATCGTGGACTATACTTGTCCCACTAGACCTTAACTTGGTCTACCAGATGGTTCCTGAGATGTCAAACTCTACGGTGCAATATGCGTAATGGTTCTACCATGAGGGTTCCCGCGTCTGATACCTGCAATTCCTTCCAATTTAGTTTATGTGATTCATCAGCAACATAATGACGTAGAACATATACATAAAAAACATTATGAGTTTTATGCAAGTGGGGTGGAAGTATGACACGATAGGCAATGGGTCCAATTTTCTCTTGGATTTTGAATGGTCCTATAAATCTAGGTGACAACTTTGTCCCCTTCCTTAACTGAATGGTACTCTTATTAGGCCTAATACGAATGAAAACTTGATCTCCCACTTTATAACTTCGATCAGTCCTGTGTGCATCCGCATAACTTTTATATCTATCATGTGCTTCCTTTAGTCTTTGCCTAATCTGAATCACCTATTCCTCCATCTCTTGAATCAATTCTATCCCAACTATTACTCGGTCTTCTTACCTCTCCCAACTCAATGACGTTCTGCATGGCCTTCCATACAGAGCTTCATAGGGTGACATTTCGATGGAGCTATGAAAAATATTATTGTAGGCGAACTCTACCAAAGGTAGGTACTTCTCCCAATGGGTTTGATTATCCATAACATACATCCTAAGCATGTCTTCCATAACCTAATTTACTCTATCAGTTTTCCCATCTGTTTCAGGATGATAAGTTGTACTTAAGTTCAACTAAGTCCCCAACGCTGACTGCAAACTTGTACAAAACCTAGAAGTGAATCTGGAGTCCATATCTGAAATGATATTCTTAGGTATCCCATGCAAATGGATGACCTCACTTATAAACTTGTGTGCCACATCAGTGACATCATAAGTGTCTCTAACCGGAATAAAATGAGCACTCTTGGTTAACTTATCAACTATCACAAGAATGGCATTATGTCTATGAGATGTGGGCGGCAACCCCACAACAAAGTCCATGGAAATGACTTCCAACTTGGACATAGGAACATCATGTGGTTGTAGGAGACATGTCGGGTGATGGTGGTCGGCTTTCACTTGTTGACACTTTAGGAACTTGGTGACGAAATGGACTATATCACGCTTCATGCCTATCCAGAAGAATAGATTCCTCATGTCTGCGTACATTTTCTTCACACCTAGATGCACACAATAAAGTGCTCTATGGGCTTCCTTCAGTATGATGCTTTGAATATCCCCACTTTCAGGAATGTGCATCCTTCCTCAATATCTTAATAGTTCGTCTGCTTCTAGACTATATCCTTCATACTTTGGATATAATTGCCTCCCACTCTGGAGGTTTGAAGTAACCTTTAAATACCAACTATCTCCATGGAGTTGCGTCAACACACGTTCCCTCAGATTGACTTTTAAGGGTACCAAGGAGAAGACATGTGGCCTCCTACTCAAGGCATCTGTGACCACATTCTCTTTTCCCTTGATATATGAAATACCAAAATCATACTCACTCATGAACTCACTCCATCGCCTTTGTCTGGCATTGAGATCCCTTTGAGTGAAGAGATGTTTTAAAATTTGATGGTTCGTTTTGAGCTCAAAGTTTCGCCCTACTAGATAGTGCCTCCAAAGTTTCAGAGCTAGCATTACAGTTGCCGACTCTAAATCATGAGTAGTGTAAATTTCCTCGTGTTTCTTCAACTTCCTTGATGCATAATCTATCACTCCTCCATCCTGCATTAGTATGACCCCCAACCCTTGCTTCGAGGCATCCATGTAGACTATGAAGTCCTTTTCCATATCTGGCACTCGTAGAATTGGTGCACTAGTTAGTAACCTTTTAAGCTCGATGAATGCACTATCACATTATTTTGTCCATTCATACCTGACCCCCTTGTGCTCCAAAGTGGTGATGAGTTTCGCTATTTTAGAGAACCCTTCCACAAATCTCCGATAATAACCTGCTATCCCCATGAAGCTTCTTACCTCATGATCATTTTTTGGCACTGGCCACTCCATAATGGCCTTTACCTTTTCTGCGTCCATAGAGATTCCTTCACCGAAAATGATATGACCTAAATAGTGAATTTCTTTCTAGAAGAAGGAACACTTCAACAACTTCCCATACAATTTGTTCTCTCTAAGGAAAGACACCACCACTCGCAAGTGTTCCTCATGTTCTCTTTCATTCTTGGAATAGATGAGGATATCATCTAGAAAGACTTGTACAAAGTGGTCTAAGTATTTCTGGAATACACCATTCATGAGGCTCATGAATAATCCTGGCGCATTGGTCAATACGAAAGGTACTACAACGAACTCATAATGCCCAAACCAAGTTTGAAAGGCAGTTTTAGGAATATCTCCTTCCTTAATCCTTAACTGGTGATACCCTGATCGCAAATCAATTTTTGAGAATACCACTGCTCCTTTCATCTGATCAAAGAGATCATCTATTCGTGGCATTGGGTACCTATTTTTCACCATAGCATGGTTCAAGTCTTTGTAATCTATACACAGTCGTAAGGAACCATCCTTCTTCTTCACAAAAATTACTGGTGCACCCCAAGGTGAGACACTAGGCCTTATTATCCCTAAGTTGAGTAGCTCTTTCAACAGCATCTGCAACTCACAAATTTCTAGTGCTATCATCCGATACGGAGTCTTGGAAATTGGTTATGCACCAGGTTTTAGATCAATAGTAAAATCAAGCTCCCTCTCAGGAGGTAACCCTGGTAACTCATTCGGAAAAACATCTTTAAATTCTAACAATACTGGGTATTGATCCAAGGAGGGTCCTTTCCTTTCACTCACTGCTTCCACTAAATAAAGTCAACACCCTTGCCTCATGCACCGCTTAACCTTCATAGTTGAGATAAAGTGTAGAGACACCTTTCTCCATACACCGTGGATCTCTACTGGCCTTCCTTCATTGTCAACACAAAGCACCCTTTTTGTGAAATATTCTACCATAACTCGATGTGCTTCTAACCAATCCATTCCAATGATTAGGTCATACGTCCCGAGGGCAATGATGTATACCTTCAACCTGGTAGTACACACTATCGGGTCTATTAGACAATTATCAACGCTAAGTCCTACCACTTGTTTTTCCCTCGAAGCCATCTCGACTTGTTTAAAGTCATCTTGCTTGTAGGCTACCAACCCACTCTTTTCTAATGCAGAAGGTGAAATGAAACTATCTGTAGCACCAGAATCAAATAAAATTTGAACATTGATATGATTTAGCGTACCTGACAATTCCACCACCGTGGATTGATGTTCTGCCTGGCGATTATTAACTGCTGCATAAATCTGGTGGTTGCCACTTGCTCTTCCCATCGGGGCCTTTCCTTCTCTATGCACAAATCCGTCTTGCAACTCTGGGCAGTCACATTGGTAATGGGGTCCCCCACATCCCCAACATGTAATATGAGATTGAACCTGTGCACTGATCTGTGATGGTCTCTTAAATGAGTTCCTTCCCCTGGAACCCCTACCCCTACTAGCTGCTCCCTGAGATGGTCGTGGACCTACCTACGTTGTTGGTGACGAATAGGATGTTGCACTCGCTACCATTGAAATACCTGTGGCGACTTTCCTTGGTGTGACTCTATAACCATATGGAGGTGGCCTGGAGTTCCCTCCCCTGGAGAAGGTCCTAGGGGCCTTCCCTACAAATCCAGGATGATGCGGAAAGGTCGATCTCGTGCCTCCATTTAAGTTCATGTGTTCCTCAGCATAACATGCATTTTCAACCGCTTCTACTACTGAAGACAGTTTCCACATCCGCACAATGGACCTTATCTTAGGCTTTAACCCATAGACAAAGCGTTATGCATGTCATTGATCATTATCCATGTATGAAACATATTTCACCAATTCCATGAACCTGATCTCATACTCTTCCACGATCCTATTTCACTGTACTAGAGCATGAAATGCTCCCACCTGTTGTTCTTCGTAGTAAGATGGTAGATATTTCCTTCAAAACCTTTACTCAAAAAGTTCCCAAGAGACGGTGTCTGGGGTAAGGTGCAACTGCCTCTCCAAGTTTCCCTACCAATTCGAGGCGTCTCTCAACTGAAAAATCGCTATCTTCGCCTTTGATGTGGACACATAGTCTCTTAAGGTGAAATGCCTTGTCATGCCTTCCAACCATGCCTCTGCACGTTCACTGGCACGACCCCCAGCAAACTCTGGAAGTTTGATCTTCTGCATTTCTCTAGTGATGTCTTCAGGTGGAGGCCCTCCCCCTGAATCCCTCGACACTTCAAGATTACTCGTTCCAGATGGTGGGAGCTCCACTTCGGTCCCTGCTGGCTGACACCCCTTTAGAGTCTCATTTATGGCCTCTAAAGAGCACAGAATGAGATCTAATTTAGGTGATGGTGGTGGCGGCGTTCGTGGTCCTTGCGATGATGCCCTTCTATCGTGATTCCCTCGAGTCCTAACCATCCTATATAAATAAATCTTCATCAACCAAAAGTTTGTCAGTGGGAGTCTAGGGCAGTTCACATTTGCGCAACTTAAACTTGAAAACAGGGTTAGGCGTAAGTTAAGTTTTTTTTCACTTGTCTATAAACAAACGTTACTCTCTTTAGGGGAAGTGGCTAGGTTAGGGTTAAAGCGTCTAAGCTTGATGTCTTCTCCTAAGAAAACTACTGACCCTCTCGCATGGTAGTTACGTTAGCATTGTACCACACTCGCCTATTCCTCTAACTTACCTTCCTAGTGTGCATGAAGTCCCCTCCCGCTTATCTTGGTCTAAGTCTTTAAAAAAATTCTTTAAAACTAGATAAGGTGATTTTATTTTTTTTATAATTAATCAACATTATATAAAATAAAAAAAAAAAGAATCTAGATTAAACTTTTAACCTAAGTTTCAGTCGCCTTAATCAACGCATTTAGTTAATCCAGAAATTTTAATATTATCGTTGGTATCCTACTTAAGTACCTAATTAATCACTTAATTAATCCCTAATTTAATTAACCAATCAAATTAATTAATCACCTTGATTATTCACATTAATTAGTTAATTAGTTATCACCTTGTATATATTTAAATTTAAATATTATTATTATTAAATAATTAACATTTAAACTAAATTATATGAACATTTTATTTTAACATTTAATTAACGTTTAAACTAAATTAAACAATAATTATTATTATTTTTTATTTTTTTTAAATAACAATAAAATAAAATAGAAAATATATATATAATAAAACAATTACAATACAATTAAATAAAATAAAATAATTAAAATAATTAAAAAATAATAATAATAAATATATAAAAAATAATATATATATATATATATATATATAATAATAAAAAAAATCTAAAGTCAGGCAGTGGGTCCTCGCATGAGGCCCACGTAGCCCCTCCCCCCGGCGCTCATCCCTTAACCATAATCTCCTCCATCTTTATCTCTTCAAACCCTACCCTCTCTCCCCTTTCCATTTCATTTTTTGTGTCCAACGCTCAGGGTGAAGGATGAGGCCAGCCATGGCCATCCCCTCTTCTTAGCCCATATTGATGCCTACGAGCTCAAGGACTGGAGGCTGTGAGCTCGTCCCTGGTTCCTATGAGCTCAAGGGAGTTCTCATCGGTTCAATGGGCTGCTCAAGAAAAGCAAGAAGGCGGTTTATTATGTTCTTTTTTTTTATTGGGTTGCAAGTAATGAAGGCTTAATGGTTGTGTGGGCTTGGCCATGCAGTTCTTTGGTTGTGTGGGCTTGGACACGTAGTACTAACACGTTTCCCCTCGTGGCTCCCTTTTTCTTTTTTTTTGATTTCTTTTTTTGTTTGGTGCTTGGTAGCTTCGGCCCGTGGGCTCTGGTGCATTAGCTTGTGTGTTGTATAATTTGTGGGATTTGGACGTGTCAAGCAGTGTAAAATCCTCCCATGATCTCCTCCTCCATTTGGCTAGGCTGCTTTGGGTGTTTGGTCTCGGCTTGTGTGTTGTGTAAAGAGTAAGGGCTATGGGATTCCTCATGGCTTCTCCTTCGTGGCTGTGTGCGCTCGGTCTTGAGTAATGGCTCCTCTGTGCTGATCTTTGTGGTGTGACTAGGTAGTTGGTGCACCTATGGGGAGGTCTGGGGTTCAAACCCCATGGACTCAATAAAAATTTGGCAAAGGCCACCTAATCGGCGCGCCATACATTGGTGCTTGTCTGGATTACCAGATGCGTTGTGCATCAAATTTTATCCCTTGTGGATTATCTCCTTAATGTGACTTATTCTGATGCTTGGCACTTAGTCTAGACCGACCTATGTTGTGTTGTAGGTGCTTGGCTTCCGTGTGGTTTATTGTGATAACCTAAGTTATTTGTAGGTTTTCCTTTACTAATCCATGTTATTTTGCAGGTGTTGACTGTGGCGGTGAGGATAGCAGTGATTGTGGGTGAGGATAGCGATGAGATGTATTGAATGCATTTTAGGCTTGGCTCTTATCATTGGGCTGCATATGTGTAATGGACTATGGACTTTCTCCTGCGCACAAGGTTTGTGAAGTCACACGGTGGGCGCGTTGGTGTTGGACCATTCTTCAAGGCGCTGGCTTGGTAGTTGGCTTTGCATGGTGGAACTTCGAGCCCTAGATTCATAGTGCATGTTGTTCACCCCCTTGTGGGCTCCTCCCTTGATGGCTTTGGTGCTTGATAGCTTGGGTGCTTACTTGGAATTGTATGATTTGGCATGTGCCATGTATGGAGCTCGAGTGCTTGGCTGGCGGTCTTACAGATTCATCTTAATTATGATTTGGCATGCGACCTGTATGGCACTTGGGTGCTTGGCTTGTGGTCTTACGGATTCGGTCTAATGCCCAATGTTTATATGCTAACTTGTGAGATGCATTTTATTTTTTTTGTTTTTATATATATCACCTGGAGTTTTTAACTACCAACGCCTGGAGTGTGGTTTTTCCTTCGTGGCTTTCAATAAATAAATAAAAATACTGAATTTTGACTATTCTTGTATTTTGTATAATGTATGTATATATTTTCTTTTGTATAGTTATAAACACATTTATTCATATATATATGGTTATTTATATATTTCTTTTTAGAAATATCTTGGTTGAATTGATATATACATATATTTATATATATTTTTTATTTTTATTATTTGTTTGTTTACTTCAAACAAGTGTTAAAATTCATTTAACACTTTCAATGTGTTTATATATATATATATATAATGTGTTTGGCTTGCAAGTTAGGTGGAGGTGGAGCTTGGCCCAGATTTGTATACATTTATGTGCACACTCCCTTATATTTTCTATATACAGAGCATTGATGTGTGTCTAACCATTTCTGTTACATAACCCCTTTCATGGATTTCATTTCAGGTCAAAAGTTTTAAAGTTTTAGAGGGTTTCAGGGCTCTTTTTTTTTTGAAAGGGTTTCAAGGGTTGTATTTAAAGGGTTTCAGGTTGCAAGTTTTCAGGGTTGTTTACAGGACACATAACATAGCTTTCAGGCAAGAGTCAAGAGGATGGGTGGGTAGGTAGGTCCTTGGTCCTAGATTTTAAACTAGGGCTTTGATACCATGTGTAAGGTCTCTTCCAACAAAGCCTTATAAAACATAAATTTAAATAAAGAAATGCTATCCTAACATCTTTACAATTCCTTATTCATCATATAACCGTTCATAACCATTCACTATTTAGCATAATTAAAATTTATGAGCAACATCATAATAAACTACATTTTCAGCATATTCAACAGCATGATAATAAACCACATAACACAGCATAATAATGAAAATACATACCTCTAACTGATGCTATTGTTGTTCTCCAACTCTGCCTGATGCTCTGCCCAAAATCGACTAACCTCCCATACAACTAGGAACAGAGCCTCTCTGGCTCCCTAGCTCTAGGATTCCATAAGGATTCCGAGCCCCCAAGCCCAAAACTCCCAGCAATAGGTGCCACCTGTCTCAGTCCACCAAACTCTAACAAGTTACTCAAGCAAAAACCAGTACCATCCTCCAGCAAGCTACTCCAACCCCCTCCCCCAAACTAGCAATACAGTCCTCTCCTCTCTCAAAATGATGCTCTATCCCCCAAAAATCCAAAAGTCCTCTCTCTAGTCTTGTTCCCTTCTCTTATCCTCCTTTTCCCCCTCTCTCATTCACCGCCTTCTCCCTTTCATTAAGACTCACCCACCTTATCCCTCCATTCAATGCCAACCACCTTATCCCCTTTCTCTTTAATGGTTCCATCATTCGATACATTAAGTCTCTATTTAATAAATTAAAATTTATTAAACTCAAATTCATTAACCAAATATTTAATCATGAAATTAATTAATTAATTAATTAACTAATATACATTAAACAATTATTTAAATCATGACAATTGATTGATTACTTAGGGTTGTTACACATGATATATCTCATAACCAAACTGTCATAAATTCACTGTCATGACCAGCATTGTTCTTCAACAAAAAATGCCTCAATCCCTACTCAAGGGTTAGTACTATGCATCCAAGATAGTCTTTTAACACTCAACCATATGTCATCATCATACATACATCAATTATGTATGCCAACATGTAATCATTAAACCTGCAACAAACCATGTCAGACCCTGCATCAAACAATGTCATATCTTGCAACATAAGTTATACCATCACATCCAACTACAACACATGTGCATAGCCCATTTCCCAAGGCTTTTACCACATTTACGCAGCCTGCTGCACAAACATCTCACGTATGTATGCGACCTATTCATAGTTCATCTTGTGTATGTACATGAATGTTACCACTGTAACCCATGTATGCTTTTGAAGATGACACACTTAAGCTTCCCTTGAGGCTTCCATCATACTCTGATTGTTCAGTCTTCTTCACCCACTTCTGAATGTTTCCCTGCTTCTTAGAACTTGATCTATGAGCTTTCATCCTTTCAAAAATGTCTTCCTTCCTAACTTCATGCCTTCTTCTAGTCATGATATATGAATTCCTCATCATGGAATTTCTTCTTATGTTCCTGCAATCCTAGGATTTGTGTCCAAATCCACTACAAATGTAGCATCTCATGATGTGACGTTGAACAACAATGTGTCCTAATTGATTACATCTCCAACACCTTAGGGTGTTATGAAATATTTCATTATCTCTTCTTGCATAAAATCTGCATTCCAAATATTTGTGACCATATCCATTACATGAGTAACATTGACCATGAAAAACATTTCCATACCTTTGCTTTGGTGTCCATCTTGAAGGTGTCTCTCTTCTTTGAGGTGCAAAGATGGCTTCTTGATGTTTGCCTTTCTTTGATCTTTTGAAACTTTCCTTTCCTTGTGTAGATGGTTGACATGCAATATTATTTGCATCCTTTGAGAGTGAGGGACTTACCTCATGCTTCTTTAAGGTGCTAGCTTCAACATGTGTAGCTTCTTTCTTGTATCCAAGACCTGATTTATCATTTGGCGATCTTTGACTATCCAAGATCTCATTCAAGATGGTTGAGCTATTCAAGAATTTGTTTGACATCTCTACTTTCTTTCTAAGATCAACAACTTTAGCTTCCAACTAATGTCATGACTCTTCCTTTTCATTGATTTGATTCCTCAATAGTTCCTCTACCCTTTTGGCTTCTTCAATTTGGGTCTTGATATGGACAATAATTTCAAAACTTTTGCTAAACTCATCATCTACCATCTTATTTTCTTCTATTTCATTCTTTATTCTTTTGGTATCTTCTTCCTTTTCTTCTAATTGAGTCTTTTTTATTTCTTTCTGTTCCTTGAGCATTTCCTTCAATTTAAAGATATGCCTTTGATTCTTCTTAAGAAATTTTTTGGTGTTGTTGGAAAGATGGCTATAGTCTATATAGTAATGGTCAGATTTGTATTCATATATACCCCACTCAATTTTATTTATAATCTCTGATAATTCTTCTTCTACTTCTTCCATGGGATAACTATCATTTGATTCTATAAAAAATATCTCTAGATTTTCTTCTTCACTTGTAAAGAAATATTCAACATCATCACATTTTGAAATATTGCAATCGACGATTTTTGGAGATTCTTTACCTTCATTGATTTTGATGGAATTGTCTTCAAGGTCTTCCTTTTTTCCAACATCATCACATTTGGAATCATTGCAAATAGAAGATTTTGGAGATTCTTTACCTTCATTGTTCTTGATGGATTTTTCTTTAGTGTCTTCCTTCTTGCTTTGGTATGTCTCCTCTAGCTTTAGCCATAAACCCTTGGCAAAAGTGCATTGTCCCATGCTCTCTTTCATAGAAATTGAGAGTCCACTAAGAATGGTCTTGAGAGCCAATGCATCATTCTTCTTTCCTTCCCTTTGGGATGCAAACTTTGACTATTCTTCAAAGAAATTGATCCACCAATGGTTTCTTTCCAAATACCCACTCCCATTTCCTTCAAATGAAGTCTCATTTCTATTCTCCGTGTAGAATAATTTTCCTCATCAAGGATTGGAAATTCATCATCCATTTGTGTGTCTATGGATCTCCTCCAAGCTTGTTAAGGCTTATAGTCAAGGCCCACTCGCATACCAATTGTTGGACACACCAACCACACTTATAGAGGGGGGTGAATGAGTGTGGGAATCTTTTCCAAAAAATTCCCCTTCACAAAACTCCTTAGTTAGCAATCACCATTTACTCATTACTTATTTCTGTCATTTATAACTAGTTAAATGTGAACATGCATCAGCACCATATATCAACAACATATACAATCATTAAGTCATAACCACAAGGAAGACAAAGAACACAAGATGTATGTACAATTTTCTTTTTATTACAGACTACAATCGTTGGGTTACCAACAACAACTCAATAGAGTACAACTCTACAAGAGCACCATCTCTATAATGCAAGACTCAACTTACACAACTCAACACCAACTAAGAAGAGGAATCAATCCTCAACAGATACCAATCTGTCAAAAGGTATGCGACTTGTCAGTAGTGCATCACGCATATGTACGCACCCTGTGAGTAGAACATCTTGTGTATGTATGTGGCATGTCTATACTACAGCCTGCATATCACTTCTTAGTTACTTAGGGTTTTTCTGTTAAGAACCAAATACTCGAATACAAAGTATCACAATAGATCCAAAGATATCTGAATACAATCACCACACAAGATATATGAAACCATATAGAAAAACACAACTTTATTATATCAAACCCTTGAGGTAGGGCAACACCATACAATGGATCCTATTATGGAAGGGATCCTCTCCTATTCACTTGCCTCTTCGAGGGGGCTTCCTCCTATTGAGATATCGCTCCAAACACAATACTTCTCCTTTTTTCTCATTACATTGCTTAAACCCCTTTATATAGTGCTACCATCATCTAAGAACATTCTAGAGGAGGAATCTTCTAGAAGTAGAACCTTCTAAGAAGTCCTCTTACATTTATTATATCTAACTACCCATTTATTATATCTAACTACCATAGTGGGCCTTATTTAATAATATAGTGGACCTAGTCCACCTTACATTAAATGACCTCCACTATTATGACTATGGGCCCTCTGGGCCCCCCCCACTACCTCTCTAGCTACCTTACATTGGTATCACTTCCTCCTATTGAGATACTGCTCCAAACAAAATACTTCTCCTTTTTTCTCATTACATTGCTTAAACCCCTTTATATAGTGCTACCATCACCTAAGAACATT
>JASDQU010346683.1:0-12382 GCA_032191745.1 Picea mariana
TGATAATTTATGTTTCACTTGGTTGTTTGAAATTAATTAAGCAATTATAGTGACCAACAGACTTATGCCATGCAATTTTTGGTTGCTACAGTTTTCTGGGTCTTGTTGTTTCCACACGAGGGCCGGATAGTGACCATCGATCAATTGTCTTTCTCCAGACCTGACCCGTCTTTGGGGGCATCCACTGTCCCGATGATCGATAATACTCAACCAGCTATAGTCAACATAGGGGTTGGTTTGTGCCCATCTTTGATGGGTACCTTCGATTACCCACCCCCTCAAGGCGATATCAAGTTTATATCCAATCACCATAAGGTTGATATTTTTCAAGTTTCGTCATTCCGCATGACTTACTTCGATGATCCATGAATACTTCCTGTCCCATCGACCGTGATGGATGGGAGAAGACACCTGAGCATGTCCATGCCCTTGTCTGCAACTGAAGTAGCATACTCTTTAGTCCAGCAAGCTTCAACCAACACTGATCCAACTCCTGCACAAGAGTTCGATCCACTTCTAGAGCCTATTTGGGCTCAGGGTTCTCTCACTCACACCGATTCATTAGACTTAGTCTTTCCCTCTGATGAAGCTATAATTGAATCAATGACTAGTCCGAACAAACCTTGGGAAGATCTTCATCACAAATCATACTTCCTCCCAGAGTTAAAAAAAATCGAAGCCGGAGAATTTACCTTGACTATGACTTGAGATATGTCTTTTCCTATTAATCCCTTAGCTACACACGAGATCTATGCTGAGGGTAATCTGACAACCATTTCTGAAACCATACCGATAAATATCTCAAGAACCCCTGGCGTCATAGACAATGTGTTTGTCGGGGCATACTGCTCCCTCGAGGAGATACCCGGCATCGACCCACAAAGTGTCGATCATGAGCTAACTTTGTTGTTTTTCAAGCTCGCTTTGAGATCCAAAAGCAACATCCGGCAAGACTGCATTTATGCTTTTCGATCTCATCCAAATTAACTGAGAAAAGTAACCTCTATGGGTCTTCTTTTAAGCCCTTTTCAGACCCTCTAAACATGAAAATATTGTCGAGCGATCTTGTGGCCTTTCACTCTCGTTAAACTGAAATTTGAAGTCACGTCTTTCCGGCGGTAGTTTACCCCTTTTTCGGTCCGGACGGTCAACTGTACGAACAAAGGTATACTCTATGGAACTTCCGTTCTCTAGAAGAGTACTCACAGGTATAATTTTATCCCTTTTTCGAGCCTAAGGGACTAAACTTATGAAGAAGGAACCCCCACGGAGTCCATAGTTCAGCTCTTTTCAGACTCCCTAAAATTGAAAAGATCGTCGAGTGACCTTATTCTTTGTTGACAGGTGAAATTGACTGTTCGTCAACTGAGAGAGTGGAACCGGTCCGGGGTTGTCTAATAACCCAAGCCGTTTGGAATGAACCACCCTGACGGGTTTAGCGGCTCCGTTAGCCGATCTAAGGTCCTAGGAAAACCAAAGAGAAAACTAATCTAAACTAACTAATCTAACTAAAACAAATAAAACAAACTAAACTAAAAAACAAACTAAACTAACTAACAATAACTAAAATGAACTAATACTAACTAATCTAATTAAAACTAACTATTAAACAAACTAACTAATCTACTATCTATATATACAAACTACTTATGAAAATATAACTTATTTATAAAATATACAATATCTACAAAATACAGATTTAAATAAAACCTGGAAAACTCATTTGCTTTCTTCCCTAAGACAGAGAAAGATATTTTTGTTGATTTTATGATTTTACGAACAAGAAATTAAACTTACTGAAATTAAACAATCTAATATACTAATTCTACATATATATCTAACTAAACTTATATCTAAACTAAACTACTAATAAATATACTAAACAAATAAACAACAAACAAACCTGGAAACGCTCCAAATTTGTCCCGTGTATGATGACTTCAAAGCTGGTCGAAGGAAGGAAACTCGCACCGGATAATCCAAAAGCTTCTCGTAAATGATAGCTGCAATGCTCTTTGAGTTTGTTTACAGGACAAACAAGACATAAAAAATCATAACAATTATATAATTTATAAATATCTGCAATAAGGGAAACCTGTTATGCAAAAATTTATACTTAATAATTCAACTTATGAAGAAGAGAAATCTGTCATTCACAAACTGAATCAAGTAATTGCTATGTTTTTTAAACATTGAAAGAAATTAGATATGGATTATATTGATTAAATTATATCATTTGCAAAAGACTAAGATAGCTAAAGTAGTCATTAACCAAATGCAAATTGATACACATAAACATAAAACAAAATATTGATATTATGAAAAGCTAAAGCTGTAGCAGAATATCAAATTTTGTCTCAGTCTGTATTAAAATTCCATATCCTTGTTCTCCCACGAATCAGGATGATTATTACAAAAAATAATAAGTATTTATAAGTTTTTCCACAGGGTAAAACCTCCCTGTGGAAGTTATCAAACTGTTTACAAAATCTGGGAAGATATTCCCAAAATCAACTAAACTAGGAAACTAAAATGAAACCAAAACATCTAAATATCCTCTAAACTGTCCATCAAATCCCATGCAATTTCGAATTCACCTGAAACAGGTCAGAAATAGACAAGTTAGAGAGATATTTTATTAATAAAACAATAAAAATCTAATTCTACACACTTAGCTACAGAATCATCTGATTCTGTAGCTAGTCTAAAATAAGATACAGAATCAGAATTGAAATTAAATCAAATATTTTAAGAAAGTCCATTCAATTTACATCCAATAATCATTTGAAAATGAATCATGAATTGAAATCGATATTCTATTATGAACTCAAACAAGATCCACATCATTAACCGAGTACAGAGATAGCAATACTATGTTTCGATTATATTCATAAATCGAGAAAATGAAATCATATGAAACAGAATCGTAATAGTTTCCCAACAAATCGAATCGATCTATTATGAGATCGTTTTGATATTCAATTGAAAATAGAACAAATCGCAAACACATCGTTGCACTTGTAAATCGAACAGGATTATCAAGACAACTGTATAGCAAACGATTTAGGTTGTGAACGAATCCAAACCATAACTGACTCATAATCAAAATCATAACAGGATTAATCTAACAGGATTTGTTATAGATTACGATCGTTGATCATTGCACAGTAAGCAAACAGGATCGATTAATTTTGATCACAATCGTTTCAATCAAACGAATCGTATCAGAGTTTGACCGATTCATTTCACAAATTTAAAATACAGAGCATCAATTATAACCTGAACTCGACTCATAGGACAAACTTACCAAATTAGAACAAAAGCGAATCGATTAGCTGAGATTTTCACATAACTGTTATGATTCGGATTCATTTCCAATTCGGGCGTGAATGTTATTTAAGTGTAATGTTTTCATCAAAGAGACAGAGTCATTATCCTTAACTTGGAAACAGTCAAAGATAGAACATCATACGACACAGCATCGTGACAAATATCTTCCCGAAAACATTTACCAGTCATAGCATATCAATGATAACGAAATCTAATTCGAGCATGATTGTGTTCCAAACTGAATATGAAAATTTTCCTTTCCAAATCGAATACAAACCAATTCATTTGAAGGCAAACTATTAATTTTTTCACCTTAACGAGGTAAGCCAATCAATCAAATTCAAGCAAAGATCACTCAAATCTAATCAAAATCTATTGATTTCTATACTGGGAATAATCCAATCATATATCGAATCAAAATTTGTTTTTATTCAAAGCAAAGCTATATATAGAATGCACGCAATATAACAGAGACATTCAATGATGTGAAAAGAGTTGTTTGAAACTGAAATCAAATCGTTATATAAACCTAGATTATTTACAAAAACAAATGATATCAAAACATACCTATGTAGTGACGAGGCTACGCAATTATGCCAGCTTGGAATTCACAATAGCCGTGGCTGATTCCACGTTTTTAAAAAGGATGGAGCCGGTTGTCTTTTGTTTCTTATCCACAGCTTGGAGCTTGGCCTTTTGACTGGTTAATAGTGCAATCTGATCTTCCAAAGATTGAATCTTTTATTGGAGAATCATAACATCAAGATAATATCGCTCTAACCATGAATTGCATTGGTCACAAGGTGACTATGTGGGTTTAGACAGAGCAGGCGAGGGTTTGGGTAAATGATCGAGGTTTTCACAAGGCAACTTAATGCCTAGGTAGTTAGGGTCATCCTTTAGGCAGGGGGTAGGTTTGATACAAAATCATAGGAGGGTTCGGCACACAAACCTTGCGAGTAGGGGTATTCGCTAGCCAAGAAACGCTAAACTTCTGAATCGGAGTCTTCACTCAAAATGATAGGGTTTGGCTCAACAGGGGGTTTTGGCTTGTTCCTTGCCATCCGTGAAATCAAACGTGCATTCTTTTTCCCTTTGGCATTTGCAGCAAGGTTTGCCTTGAGCTTTTTGCTCATAGGCTTTGTAATGTCTTCTGCACTCTTAGCTACAGCGTCGGGTAAGTCCACAGGAGGGTCGGTCGAGGGTTTAGGCAGTAGGAGGTGTAAGGGTAGAGGCCGTTCAGCTTTAGTCTCAGTTACCACAGGTTTATCAACCTGTATAGGGTCGATGCCCTCAAAGCCATTACGGGCAATGAAAGCCTTCCAAGTATCACCAAGAAAACTCAACTGATAAACAATGATGAGCTTAATGAGCCCATGATGAAACAGTTTGTTATCATCCTTGTGCCTTTTATAATTTTTGGACATTTTACACAAGCTCCGATGAAAATAAAACGACATGTTTAGAGGATACCCTATAAAAACCATAAGGAGACGCAGGTGGTAGAGGAACACAAACCCGTAGCGACCTTCACGGGTCAAAAACTGCTTGATTATCATTAATAAATCATGCCATCATTGTTTAAGCATGGTCACGGGCATACCTCTATCACAGGAGGTGATTTTGTGTGATTGAAACAACAATGTCCATGGCACTTCCTCGACCTTGCAATTCTTAAACCAACACTGTCCAGAGGTAGGTAATCCCGTGGCTGAGTTGATAAACTGTTCATCAATCTCTAACTGTACATCGCCGACCTTGGCTCGACAGCCATCGAAGGTCATGGCAAACTGTCGAGCTATGCAAAGGTTAAAACCCTCAAAATGTTCCACGAAGGTAAGCCATCCACTGTCTGCCAAATCTTGGCGGGCATTATCAAACATTAACAGGGCCTGTTTTCCATTGGGTTCAACTCACACGACTGGTGCCATGGAGACGAACACATGGTAAGGGAAGGGTTTGAATTTACCAACGCACACAGTAACAGAGCTACCCGAACCAATAGCAATGAACGAGCAAAAAGGGGTAAGCATTAATGCGAGCATGCGAAGGTGGTGGAGTCTGCCATGCATAATATTCATTATCTAAGTACAACCGCCAAATTTCATAGCTGTTCACTCCATAATAATAGTTCAACCATTAAGCCATGTGTACAACCAATGAAATCAAATGTGCATACCAATACACTCAAATGTTATACCATAACATTTACAAATCTGACATATAAATCAAAACATGCACCAATGTATATAATCAAAAGTTTAATCAAAGTGCCAAACGAATTCATATAGTCGACTAGCCAAATTTATGAAAGAATTATCATAAGGATTATATCATATGTTTATAAAAAATGTAATCAAACCCCTATGCATTTCATAGAATCAATGATTAGGCAAGTCATAAAATGTAAATCCAAATGCCCAATGTCTTACAAACTCAATAAAACCAAGTTATATAACCAATCGAAGTATGAGAACCGATCAAAGCATATTGTCAGTCATGTAATGATCAATAAAAGGTAAGTGCAAAAGGCATAATGACAATAGAAACATCCACAGTTCAGATAATGATCGAAAAAACAACTTCGAAAGGAGAAGTTTTCATGCTTACAGTCGTGAAAACTTAACGAAGACAAATGTGTAAATGTCGCAAGAAATGAAAATGTCGTCAATTTGGAAAAATGCGACGAAAACTTGATATTCTCAAGACATAGGTGTAGGCAGCTTAGAGGATCATAGAAAAAAGTGAATTGGCTGCCAACAATGGCGACACACTGGTAGAAGAAGTTATCTCTGCAAAAGATACCAATTCAGAATAAGACAGCAAAGATAATTTCAACTTAAAAATAACAATCAGAAAATCGTACAAACATCATCGTAAATCATTTTTTCCAGCAGTGTTCTAAAGGATGAAAACTAATAACAATCTTAAGATTAGCAAGTCATGATATTAAAGATAAAATCTCCAATACTGTTGGCATGGCCACTGCTGCCAGCAGGCGTCCATAGCCTCGACAGGGTTGCCATTTAACCCACTCTGACATCTGTATCCTATCAAGAAGTTCTAGATCAGAATAAAGGACACTAAAGAGGTTTCTTATATTTTTTTGCAGATTTTCATGAACCCGACATTGCTTCACTGCCAGCGGGCCTGTTCAATACCCCGACGAAGTTGTCTTGGCGCCATGCTTGCATTTACCCACTGCCAGCAGACCTGTTTAGTATCCCGGCGGGTTTACAAGCACTCCCCACAGCTCTTATTAATAATTTTATTTTGTTTTTCTTTTATAGATATATAGCTGAGCGGGGTGATGCTGAAAATCTTGATATTTTAGCATATTTTTTAGACCTCATCAGAATTTTTTAGTACTATCCTTTATTCAGCTCCAGAGATGTTTTATTTATAAAAACAACTTCCTATGACAGGGAGACATCTTTTGAGTCATTCCTTTATGGGAAAGGGACAGCGTAAAAATATAATAGATGATCATGACAAACTTTGCTTAGAGATTGAAATCAGTAAACTTATTTCAAACAACAAATTTTTTCCAACATAGATATCAATTTCAGCAATATATCATTGATGTTTGTACAAACTTTCAGAAGTTATTTCAGGGAAGAAATTTTCTATCGTCTTTGTTTGAATAGTTGAATGTATAGGTATGTATATTGTTCAAAAAACACAAACTGATAAATTCAAATCAAAATCAAAAACATAAGCAAACGAAAAAGCAAACAAAAGAAAAAATATATACATAATATGCAAGGGTAGTTATCAAGCAAAATATCTCTTCAGGGCTTGGCCATTCACTGGATAGGTGTCAAGCTACCCTTCAAGATTCTGCAATCGAAAGGAACTAGGACCCAACTTTTCAGCAATTAAAAATGGTCCAAGCCATAAGTTTTGAAATTTGGTGTGCTCACCCTTTCCTTCGTGTGGTTTGTCCCACTTTAAGACGAGATCGCCTACTTCAAAATTTCTATCAGAAGTAGAATTAGAATCGAACCAGCTTTTAATCAATTGTTGATGTTGATCTAACTTTTGCTTAGCTTGGGCTCTTACTTCTTCCAACTTCATCAAAGTGTTAATTCGGTTTTCTAAAGGGGGGCAATTTTCTTCTTGGACTTTTTGTGACAACTGAAGCGAAGGAAGAAGAATGTGAGGTGGCAGAATTTCTTCTCTGCCATAAACGAGAAAAAAGGGGGAGTTACCTATAGCGGCTTTGGGTGTTATCCTATCAGCCCATAGTGCATTCAGCAGTGCATTGTGCCAATTCTTGTGATTTTCAGCCACGGTTCTCTTGATAATTTTAATCAAGTTCTTGTTTGTTGATTCTGCTAAGCCGTTGCCCTGGGGGTAGTAACTAGCAAAATACTTCAGCTTTATTCTTTTCTCCAAAGAAAACTCACTCATTTCAAGAGAAGAAAAGTATGAAGCATTGTCAAAGACTAGACAATCAGGGATGCTGAAACGAGTGATAATATTCGAGTTTAGAAAAGCGATTACCTGACTGGTGTTAATAGTTATTAGTGCAGCAGCTTCTGACCATCGTGTAAAATAATATGTGGTTGTCATAATATACTTGTGTTGTTGTGAGGACGGAGGGTTAACTGGACCTATGATATCAAGGCCCCATTGCTGGAAAGGAGAATCTACTGAGACGGGTTGCAAGGGAAAGGCTGGTTTTTGCAACCACCCTGATGCTTTCTGACAGATGATACATTTACGACACAAGGCATGGGCGTCCCTAAAAAGCGTGGGCCAGTAGTAACCAGCTCTTAAAACCTTATGAGCAGTGGTGTCGCCACTGAAGTGACCACCAGCTTCTCCTGCATGCAACTCAAGCAAGACCTTTTCTGCTTCGTCTTTCTCGAGACAGCGCATCAGTACGCCATCAAAATTCTGACGAAACAGTATGCCGTTAACTAGATGAAAGGAGGAAAACTTTAGTCTCAATGCTCTTCTCTTGGCGGGGTCAAGGTGATGAGGTGTTGACCCATGTTCAAGACAGAATCTAATATCGTTGTACCAGGGACTAACGAGGTTTTGTGCGCAACAAATCAAACTTTGATCGCTTTGTCCTAGGTTTGACGTATCACTATCTTCTTGCTGTGCGGTTTCCGAATCAACAACCAATTTACACAACCCTTGGCCTCTCACGATCTGAGCTGGGGTGATTTCTAAGTCATACTCCTGCAAGGAGGTGACCCAGTTAGCTCTCTTCTCTCCTAACTCCTTCTGCACTAACAAGTTCCTTAAGGCAGGGTAGGGGACAATGACTTTCATCCTTGACTTCAAAAGATAGGATCGGAAATGTGTAACTGCTTTGAAAATAGCGTAGTCTTGTCGATCAACCGCTGGGTAGTTAAGTTTAGCACCTTTGAAAGTAGAGCTCATAAAGGCGATGGGTACTTCGTTATTCTCGGAATTCTTCTGAGTTAGGACTATGGCATATGAACGATCAGAGGCAAAAGTATAGAGTGTAAAATATTGAGAGAAGTCAGGGCTCATGAGAGATGGAGCATCTATTATGGCCTTCTTTATGGCATTAAAAGCTTGATTTTCTGTGGGTCCCCAATGATATTGGGTGTCTTTCTTAATCAGGTTCTGTAGAGGCCTGACCATTTCATAGAAGCTGGGAACAAATCTTCTCACGAAGTTAATCTGGCCTAGGAAAGACTGCATGGATTTTTTGGATGTAGGAGGGGGAAGTTTAGCGATGACTTGAGTCCTTTCGGGGTCAATAATCATCCCATCACTAGACACAATGAATCCTAGTATTCTACCATGTTCTACTGCAAAGATGGACTTTTTGGGGTTCAAGGAGATGCCGTATTTACGACATCGTAGTAGAACGACTCGTAAGTGAGCTAGATGATCATCTTTGTTTTTAGAATAAATGGTCACATCATCTAAGTAAACTATGATGGAGTGATTGATTAAGCCTCGAAAAGCAATGTCCATTGCTCTCTAAAAGGTAGCACCAGTGTTAATCAATCCAAAGGGCATTTTGCGATAAGCATAAGTGCCCCACGGGGTACGGAAGGTGGTTTTGATTTGGTCTGGTGGAGACATCAGGACTTGGTTGTATCCGGAGAAACCATCTAATAAAGATAGCCTCTCAGAACCAGATACCTATTGCAAGATCTGTTCCATGGGTGGGACAGGATAGTTGTCTTTGTCAGACGCTCTATTGAGGTTTCGGAAATTGACGCAAAGTCGAATTTCCCCATTTTTCTTCCGAACTGGGACAAGGTTGGACACCCATTGAGTGTGCCTAACAGGAAAAAATATTTTAGCACTTAGGAGTTTATTCAATTCTTTTTGAACGGTCGGTTCTAGTTTAGGGTGCATCTTCCTCAGTTTCTATTGGAAGGGTAAGGTTTGGGGCTTCATCGGGATGACATGTTGTATGATATTAGGATCGAACATTTTAAGATCATCGTATGTCCATGAAAAGACGTCCTTAAATTCTTTAAACAATTTAACAAAAGCATCTTTTTCTTGTCTAGAACATCCCAAGCCTAAGTTAATACACTGAGGATTTTCACTAGTTCCTAAATTGACTTTTTCATAAGACAACGAGGAACTATTGGTTTTACAATTGACCGTTTTTTTAAATTTATCTTCAAAATCATAAAACTTTTCTAATCTAACTATGGATTTGGGTATGAAATTTACCATGTCCGATAGAACTTCAGGAGATTTCGGATCAGGTATTACCGTAAAATCATGCAAATTGTCATCGTGCGTGCGTTCATCTATCATCGCACCTTGAAAGGTTTCTTCCATGTGCAGAAAGTTAATGATTTGCTGATCATCGTCAAATACTCTCCAGTTTGTGATATTGTCAGGAATAGATGGTCAGAACAATAGCTCAACGGAGAAAGCGTTTGGGGATAAGCCTTCTGCAGGAAGAAGTTTAGAGGCTACATTAGCTAGTAGATCTGCTTCAGCATTATTTAATCTAGGAATGGAATTTATATTGAAACCAGAAAAATTGTTCATTAAACTCCATACCTCAGACTGGTAACTTTTGAGATGTGGGGAAAGAGAGTGTATAGAATCTCTAACCTGTCTAACCACTATTTCAGAGTCGCCAAATACAACCAGGTTTTGAATGTTCATATCCAGAGTTTTTCTGAGACCTTGTAGTAAAGCCTCATATTATGCAGTATTGTTAGTACATTCAAATTCTAGTCTACACGCCATTAATGTCTTGTTACCTGCTGGATCGATAATGATGCAGCCTGCACCAGCTCCTTCTTTAGAATTGGAACCGTCGAAATATAGAGACCAAATTTGGTTTTCATCTGGCACATGGGACTGTTTCATAGAAGTTGTTGGTTGCATATATGCTACGATCTCAGACCGTTGTTCTGGATTGATGATAGGTGAAAAATCGGCCATGAAATTGCCGAAGAAGCTGTCCATCCCTTGGACTTCAGGTGAATCAGCAGAAGGTGTATATGGTTCGTTGGGATCGTTCAAATCTGTGACCGTGAACTTAAGGTAGTGCTCACGATTCACTCTGATCTTGTTAGGCTTACCGTTTTCTAGAAGCCATAAGTGAGACCAATCTGTTGCGAAGTAACCATGTAGCTGCTCCGACCAGTCCCTGCTCAAAAATAGACCATACACTTCTGGAATATCCACAACAATTATATCAATAACTTGATGAATCTTTGGGTTAGACGATAATCTAATCAATACATTTTTTAGTTCGCCTATAACTTTAACATTTGTTCGATCAAGTTGTATGATTTTCAAAGTAGATGGTTCCACTTCAGCGTTAATCTTTTGGCAGACAGGCCAAGGCATCACATTGGATGATGCTCCTGAATCCACCATACAATTATGCACATTTCTGTTGAAAATCTTGAAAGTTAAAAAAAAGGGAGGTACATTCTTGCGAGTGCTAGGAGTAATAGCTTGTGGTTTCTTACTCGCAATTTCTAAGGCTACTTTATCTACATTATTTACATTATTTACATTATTTACAGGAAGGCTTCCTTTATCTTGAGGATCGGGATTATTTTTAGTGGAAGTCTTATGCAGAACTTTGCTTTGCACAACCTTGTTACCAATTGAATTACCATTCTTGCCGTTCTCTGAAATATTTTGCAACATTTTCTGTAACAAAAATGGAAACTTCAACAACTCATAGATAGAAATGTTAGCCCTTAGCTTTTTAAGATCTTCAACAACATCATAATCTAAATTAGGGTTGACATTCATTTGTTTAGTTTCTGTTGATTTAGATGGCTTTGGAGGTGAAGTTGTAGTGTTCTCAGTAGAAGTCTTGTTTGTTGTCTTGCTCCTAGTGTTATAAGGGTGAACAGTCTCGAAGTTAGCTTGAAAGATGTTATCCGAGAAGTGTCCAAAGATGTTTGGAGAAGACTCTTCTTCTTGAACTGTTTCCTGTTCAACTACCTCTTGAGGGATCTCAGGGGGTATCAAGTTATCTTGGGCTTCTAGAATTGTTTGAAGAGCACATTACAAACTTTCTAGGTTCAAGCCTTCGGGGTTTGGATTAGGTCGGTTGGTGGGAAAAGGCTTTCGGAAAGGGGGTTGGTAGGGTCCTTTACTCGAGGAAGCTTCTTCCGTCGACCTTTTTAAGTCTATAACCTGATTAGACAGTTTTTGAACAAATTTAGTTAAATTTTCCAAATCATAGTTTTCAGGTTGTGTTTTGCTTTGAGTAGGTCTGGGGAGAATTTCAATCTTCTTTTTGGAAGAAGAACTAGTTTCAGTTTCATTGCTAGAAGAGTCCTTAAGACTAAGTATGTCTTTTTCAATTTGGCTGGCCTCCTCGAAGGCCTCTAACAACGTGGCTTTATTAGATCATTTAACCCAAATAGCTATACTTTGATGTAAAGATTTTGTTGTAGGAAAATCTGCCTGCGGACAAGTAGATCGACCTCTAAGGCTTGACCTTAACCCTAGACAGAAAAGTGCTTATCATGGACACTGAATTTCTTTCGAATCTATCTAAGCCTAATGCATGAGAAGGAAGAGTAACAGAAGTACCTTTTAACCGACGTTTGTCCCT
>JASDQU010346685.1:0-10920 GCA_032191745.1 Picea mariana
AGTTGATGATGTTGGTACATATTGATGAGTCATAATTGATGAGTAGTTGACACATGATTGGTACATACTTGGTACATGGTTGGATGCACTTGTTTAAGGTACAGGTTGATTACAGGTTGTTTGGTACAGGTTGGTGCATGGTTGATGCACTTGTTTATGGTACAGGTTGATTAAAGGTTGAGGTACAGGTTAATCCATGGTTGTTGCACAGTTCAAATTTATCGGCACAGGTTTACAATGGTATATCTCATAGTGATAGTTTTTCATTGATTCCATCATTCTACTTCTACTTCAGGGTGGCAGGACGGGGCAAGGATAGGGGGTTGTAGCCTCCTTCTGGTTGTATCCATAGAATTGGGGAGTTGGAGCTTCCCTCAGGTTGTAGCCTGAGAAACTAGGGGGTTGGAGCCTCCTTCCAGTTGCAGCTGGAAAAAAAAGGAAGTTGGTGCTTCTAATGAATGTACTTCTTCAAGAAATATAAGAAAAAGCATTCTGTGGTTTTCTCCCGACTTGGGTTTCCACGTAAAACACTGGTGTACTGTGTATGTGTGTGATTGTTTATTTCTTAATGCTCATTATTGGATAATAATTCTACATTGATATAACATTTGAAGAAAAAATATTATAATTATGCTATTTCTGATTCACCCCCCCTCTCAGTAATCCAACAATTGGTATCATATCAGGTTCCTTCAGAAATCAGTTTAACCACTAAAAGGTAGATCATGGAGAGTACCAACTCGTATAAAAATGAAATACCACATTTTGATGGACAAAAGTATGTTTTTGGGAGCATAAGGATGAAGACATATATACGGGCACAGGGATTTCAAGTTTGGCAATCAACTATAGATGGATACACAACACCAACAATTCCACCAACAAATGACAAAGCAATGAAACTCAGTGAGAATAATTCCAAAGCCAAAAATGAACTTTTGAAAGGTATTAGTGATACATTATTCACCAAAGTTCCACATTGTAAATCTACTAAATAGATTTGGGACAAGATTCAAAATATTTATGAAGGAGATTCAAAAGTCAAAGCAGCAAAGCTTCAAACTTACAGAGGTCGGTTCGAACAACTAAAAATGAAGGAATATGAAGATATTGCAACCTACTTATTATGAGTCAATGAAACAGTGAATGCAATCATAGGATTGGGAGAATAAATCGAAGAATCTTTGATTGTTCAAAAGGTACTAAGATATCTTCCTATAAAATTCAACCCTAAGATATCAGCACTAGAAGAAAGATCAGATCTAAACTCAATAAGCATGGATGAACTGCATGGAATCTTCACAGCATATGAGATGAGAACTCAACAAGAAAATCCATATGTAAAAGAAGCATCCTTCAAAGCTTCCAAAAGATCAAAGAAAAAGAAAAAAGAACAAGAAGAATATAGCAGCAGCAGTGACGTCCCGGAAGATGATGAAGAAGTGGCCAACTTCGTCAAAAGACTGAACAAGGGAACCAATGGTAGGTATGGAGGTAAGCTTCCTTTAATTTGTTTTAATTGTGATGGTATTGGTCATTTTACTAACAAATGTCCTCATAAGAAAAAGATAAATGATGAAGGTTACTCAAAAGGTAGACAAACATATAAAGGTAAAATAACTACAAATAAAGTTTTCAAGAAAATCTTTTGCACCAAAGAAGACGTCTCATCATCAGAAGAAGATGAAGTCAGTGACAATGAAACAGGGAAAGTTCTATTCATGGAAGTAGAAGACTCTGATAAATAAGACTCCGAAAAAGAATATGAAGAAGCATATGAAGAAGAAATTGAATAGACAAAATTTGACTTCCGAGAATAATTAATGAGTGTCATAGAAGTTATCGGAAGAGAAAAGAATAAAAACAAGAAACTACAAGCAGAACTAAATAAGAAAAAAGACACTCAAGAACTAGAAAAAATGGTCAACAAATTGAAAGTTCAAATAGAAGAATATAAAAGAATTGAAGAAGAACTCAAAGAATAGCTAGAAGGAAAGGACATGATCATTGGAAACCTAGAAGCAGAGATTGTCACACTAAGAAAGGATATTCAAAAGAAAAATATGCAGAATAGCTCAAAAGTTTTGGATGACATTATCAACAGTCAAAAATCTCATCTTGACAAGTCCAGACTTGGATACAGTTAGACAGAAAAGGGATCAAGCTCCAAAACAGAGCAAGAAACAAATGCAAAAAGCTATGCAGAAACAATCAAAGGGGATAAAACGATATAAAAGGAAGATTACAGGGGCACTCCTCCACTGAGAAGATTCAGATTTTAGAATCAACAATAGATAGACAGGCCTCAAAAAGAAGAAGGATTCATAAGAGCACCTCCTTTCAGAAGATATTCAACTACCAGGTATCAAACTATATTTTTTGGTTTATGTTATGCATGTAATAATTTTGGACATAAAGCTATTAATTGCAGAGATAACAACAGGAGCAATAACTACTTTGAGAGCCATACACAAAGGGGTTATTCAAGAAGACCTTGTGAAACACAGAGAAGAAGTTACAACAGGTTTGAATCTTTGAGCACTGAAGTGGAATGTTACAAATGTAACAATTTTGGAAACATGGCCAAAAACTGTAGAATGCAAGTCCCTCCTAAAGAACCTCAACAAAGTCACAAACAAGAACCTTAGAAAATGACATGGATAAGAAAGAAAGATTAGTATAGCAATGAAGAATGCACAGTCGCTCTACAAGCTAAATAGAAGAAACGTGGTTGGTATGTTGATAGTGGATGTTAAAAACACAGGATAGGTGATAGAGACAAGTTTATTACATTAAGAAAGGAAATAGATGGATCAGTCTCCTTCGGAAATGATGATTCAGCCAAAATCGTTGGAAAAGGCACAAACCGAATTGGGAACAAGAATGAAAAGGAAGAAAATGTTCTACTACTAGAAGATATGAAACATAATATTTTAAGTGTGAGTCAAATGTGTGACCAAGGTCATAAAGTTACTTTCGATTCAGAAAAGTGTGAGATAAGAAAAGAAGGTTCAGGGAAATTGGTCACTACAGCTACAAGAACTTCAAGAAACATATATGTGTTAAGAGAAATTAGAAATGAAAAGTGTTGTCTAGGAAAGGAAGATGAAAGTTGGCTATGGCACAAAAGAGTGGGTCACATTCATTTTGATAACCTTGTCAAAGTCATCAAAAGAGAAGTAGTCAGAGAAATTCCCTAGATCATGAAACCAACCAACACTTTATGAAAGCATTGCCAACAAGGAAAGAAAACAAATACTAGGTTCAAATCAAAGGAATATTCAACAACAAAACCACTGGAAATTGTGCATACCGATCTAGTTGGACCAACTACAACAAAATGCTTAAAAGGTGAGAGATACTTTATGTTATTTGTTGTTGATTATACAAGAGTAATTGCAGTTTGCTTTCTCAAGAACAAGTCATAAGCTTTTGAAAATTTCAAGATCTACAAGGAAATGGTTGAAAATGAGATGGATTCGAGAATCAAATGCTTAAGCTTGGATAATGGAGGATAATTCACCTCAAAGGAATTTATGGACTACTGCATCAATCATGGAATAAAAAGGTAATTCTCCATCAGTAGGACACCTCTATTGATTAAGGTTGGTTGTCATTGATGTCAACCCTTGAAGAAAGACTCGTAGCACAAAGGTTTAGGTAATGGACCCAATATTGTTTGATGTAAATATAACTCATTATTGTTTTTTCATGGTTGATAAGTAAATTTGGATGAACTCCAAAGTGGTTCCCTTATGGTGAAAGCCCTCACGGGAAGACGCTTTGTGGAGTAAGAGAACTCATGCCTAGTCGTGGAATAATGAGATGAAGGAAAGTGAATTTGTCAAGGAAAATATCCTATATAGATATTTCTTATCATGTCATTTCCGGTGGTATGTGGAACGTCACATAATTCCTCATGGTTAGAGATTTATGGCCATGAGAAGTTGGAGACCCCAGGTTTGGGTAATGGACTCAAGTTTGTTTGATGGGTAACAGTATGAGTTATGATATATTTTCAGATAATACTATTTTATATGGATATTAAATGTCATGTCATTTCTGGTGGTATGTAGAACGTCACATAACTCCTCACAGTTTGAGATTTATGGCCTTACGAAGTTGGAGGACCTTCATATGTCATCTAGAAGCCCCAAAAGGTCAAAGTAGTCAAAGTGGTTTAAGAGATTTTAAAAGGTAAATGATAAAGTGAAGTGATGAGTGTATTATAATTCAAAGTGAATACAAAACAAATTATTGCAATAATAAATTTAATGGAGAAATTAGAAGTGAACCCAACCCTAAAATAAGGAAAGTGGGCGAAGTGACCTAGAAGATGTTTTTAAGGAAGCTACTTGGAGAGTATAAATAAGAGGCAAGGCTCTCTCATTTGAATCACACTTGAGAATATTGAATATCTATATGTGTATGGGGTAACCAAGGATATCTAAACTAGAATTCTGAATGAAGGTTAAGAAAACAAGGCCGAAATGCAATGAAGGATAAATTCTTTTGATGGTGCTTTCTAAGGTATGTTATTTACAGGTCATCTCACCATTTCCGCTATAAAAAAAATTCTATAATGATTCAGACCATGAAATTTCTATGAAAGTGAGAAAACATATCCAAGTATATGTGGTAAAAAATTCATCTTGTGGGTCATTGTATTTTGGGAGTTACAGTCCGTGGAAAATAGGGTTTGTGGCCAGTCCTGAAACTAGTCAAAATCAGGTGTTTCGAGTAAAAATGTCATAACTTCTTCATAAAAGATCCCAATTTATTGAAACCAAATGTGTTAGTTAGGGTATCATCTTTAGTATGTTTTGTAATTTTTTTATATCAATTCATCAAATATTTTGTACGGGGCATGCTCTACAAGTTCTCTCTCTAGAATAAGCCAGAATTAAGCAAGGTATGTCATTTTTGCTATAACTCGTTTTCTGAGAGGTTCCAAATAGTGACACTTGGAGGAATTACATAAAACACACTGAAAAACATTGTGTATCAGTTTCATATCTTTATACAATACAGGTTCAAAGTTATGATTACTTCTAGTTAGGGTTGTTGACTAATCCAAAACTAGGCATGTGAGACTAAAGAAACGTTTGATGAAAATGATAGTCTCTTGTTTTTAAAGTTAAGGAAGGTTTGTAGGAATGTGATCATATACACCAGGTCTATTACAAAGCTATAAATTAGATTTGGATGATGAAATTGATGAGTGCTTTTGGTTGAGGTACATGTTGAGTACATGGTTGAGACAAGTAGTCGATGAGTTGGCACATATATGAGGTGTATATTTGATGATGTTGGTACATATTGATGAGCCATAGTTGATGAGTAGTTGACACATGATTGATAGATACTTGGTACATGGTTGGATTCACTTATTTATGGTATAGGTTGATTACAGGTTGGTGCATGGTTGATGCACTTGTTTATGGTACAGGTTGATTACAGGTTGAGGTACAGGTTGATGCATGGTTCATATTTATTCTTACAAGTTTACAGTGATATATCTCACAATGATAGTGTGACAGTGGTTCCATCATTCTACTTCTACTTCTAATTTAGGGTGGAAGGACGGGGCAATGATAGGTTGTTGTAGCCACCTTCTGGTTGTAGCTGGAGAAAATTGGGGTTGTAGCCAGAGAATTGGGGAGTTGGAGCTTCCCTCAGGTTGTAGCCTAAGAAACTAGGGGGTTGGAGCCTCCTTCCAGTTGTAGCTGGAAAGCAAAGGAAGTTGGTGCTTCCAATGAATGTAATTCTTCAAGACATATAAGAAAAAGCATTCTATGGTTTTCTCCTGATTTGGGTTTCCACGTAAAACAATGGTGTACTATGTATGTGTGTGATTGTTTATTTCTTACTTCTCATTATTGGATAATTATTCTACATTGATATAACATTTGAATAAAAAGTATTATAATTATGCTATTACTAATTGATCCCCCCTCTCAGTAATCCAACAATTGCTATCAGAGAAGATTCCTTCAGAAATCAGTTTAACCACTGAAAGGTAGATCATGGAGAGTACCAACTCATATAAAAATGGAATACCACAATTTGATGGACAAAAGTATGTTTTTTGGAGCATAAGGATGAAGACATATATACAAGCACAAGGATTTCAAGTTTAGCAATCAATTGTAGATGGATACACGGCACCAACAGTTCCACCAACAAATGACAAAGCAGTGAAACTCGGTGAGAATAATTCCAAAGCCAAAAATTTACTTTTAAATGGTCTCAGTGATACGGTATTCACCAATGTTGCACATTGTAAATCTGCTAAAGAGATTTGGGACAAGCTTCGAAATATTTATGAAGGAGATTCAAAACTCAAAGCAGCAAAGCTTCAAACTTACAAAGATCAGTTCGAAAAACTAAAAATGAAGGAAGATGAAGATATCGCAACCCACTTCTTACAAGTCGATGAAACAGTGAATGCAATCATAGGATTAGAAGAAGAAATCGAAAAATATGTAATTTTTCAAAAGGTACTAAGATCTCTTCCTATGAGATTCAACCCTAAGATATCAGCACTAGAAGAAAGATCGGATCTAAACTCAATAAGCATGGATGAACTACATGTAATATTCACAGCATGAGCTGAGAACTAAAAAGGAAAATACAGATGTAAAAGAAGCAGCCTTCAAAGAATCCAAAAGATCAAAGAAAAAGAAAAAGAAATAAGAAGAATATAGCAATAGCAATGACGTCTTGGAAGATGATGAAGAAGTGGCCAACTTTGTCAAAAGACTGAACAAGGGAAGCAACGGTAGGTATAGAGGTAAGCTTCTTTTAATTTGTTTTAATTGTTATGGTATTGGTAATTTTTCTAACAAATGTCCTCATAAGAAAAAGAGAAACGATGAAGGTTACTCAAAAGGAAGACAAACTTATAAAGGTAAAAGAACTACAAAGAAATTTTTCAAGAAAAACTTTTGCACCAAAGAAGACATCTCATCATCAGATGAAGATGAAGTCAGTGACAGTGAAATAGGAAGATTTCTATTCATGGAAGTAGAAAACTCTGATAAAGAAGAATCTGAAGAAGAATATGAAGAAGCATATGAAGAAGAAATTGAAGAGGCAGAAGTTGACTTCCGAGAAGAATTAACGAGTGCCATAGAATTTATCAGAAGAGAAAAGAAGAAAAACAAGAAACTACAAGCAGAACTAGATAAGAAAAAAGACACTCAAGAAATAGAACAAATGATCACAAAATTGAAGGTTCAAATAGAAGAAGATAAAAGAATTGAAGAAGCACTCAAAGAATAACTAGAAGGAAAGGACAGGATCATTGGAAACCTGGAAGCAGAGATTGTCACACTAAGAAATAATATTCAAAAGAAAAATATGCAGAATAGCTCAAAAGTTTTGGATGACATTATCAACAGTCAAAAATCTTATCTTGGCAAGTCTGGACTTGGATACAATCAGACAGAAAATGGATCAAGCTCCAAAACAACAGAGAAATAAACAAATCGAAAAAGTTATGCAGAAACAATCAAAGGGGATAAAAATATCTACAAGGAAGATTACAATGACACTCCTCCACCGAGAAGATTTAGATTTCAGAATCAACAACAGATAGACAGGCCTCAAGAAGAAGAAGGATTCATAAGGGCACCTCCTTTCATAAGATCTTCAACTACCAAGTATCAAACTATATTTTTTGGTTTATGTTATGCATGTAATAATTTTGGACATAAAGTTGTAAATTGCAGAGCTAACAACAGGAACAATAACTACTTTGAGAGCCATATACAAAGGATTTATTCAAGAAGACCTAGTAAAACACAGAGAATAAGTTACAACATGTTTGAATCTTTGAGCACTGAAGTGGAATGTTACAAATGTAACAATTTTGGACACATGGCCAAAAATTGTAGAATGACAGTCCCTCCTAAACAACCTCAACGGAGTCACAATCAAGAACCTTAGAAAATGACATGGATAAGAAAGCAAGATCAGTATAGCAATGAAGAATGCACAGTCGCTCTACAAGCTAAATAGAAGAAACATGGTTGGTATGTTGACAGTGGATGTTCAAAACACATGACAGGTGATAAAGACAAGTTTCTTACATTACAAAAGGAAAGAAATGGATCAATATCCTTTGGAAATGATGATTCATCCAAAATCATTGAAAAAGGCATAGTCTGGATTGAGAACAAGAATGAAAAGGAAGAAAATGTTCTACTACTAGAAGATATGAAACATAATCTTTTAAGTGTGAGTCAAATGTGTGACCAAGGTCATAAAGTTACTTTTGATTCACAAAAGTGTGAGATCAGAAAATAAGGTTCGGGGAAATTGGTCACTACAGCTGCAAGAACTTCAAGCAACATATATGTGTTAAGTGAAATTGGAAATGAAAAGTGTTGTCTAGGAAAGGAAGATGAAAGTTGGCTATGGAACAGAAGAATGGATCACATGCATTTTGATAACCTTGTCAAAGTCAGCAAAAGAGAACCAGTCAAAGAAATGCCCTAGATCACAAAACCAATCAACACTTTATGTAAGCATTGCCAACAAGGAAAGCAAACAAAGACCAGGTTCAAATCAAAGGAATATTCAACAACAAAACCACTGGAAATTGTGCATACTGATCTAGTTGGACCAACTACAACAAAAGGCTTAAAAGGTGAGAGATATTTTATGTTATTAGTTGGTGATTATACAAGAATGACTGCAGTTTGTTTTCTCAAGAACAAATTAAAAGCTTTTGAAAATTTCAAGATCTACAAGGAAATGGTTGAAAATGAGATGGATTCAAGAATCAAATTCTTAAGATCAGATAATGGAGGATAATTCACCTCAAAGGAATTTATGGAATACTGCAGAAATCATGGAATAAAAAGACAATTCTTCGTCGCTAGGACACCTCAACAGAATGGAGTTGTTGAAAGAAAGAACGGGACAGTATAAGAAATGGCTACAACAATAATAATGGATTCAAAGTTGACAGATATTTTTTGGACACAGGTAGTGCATACAGAAGTTCACATTCAAAACAGAGTAATTCTCAGAAACAACACTGATAAAACTCCCTACGAGCTATGGAAAGGAAGACCAGCAAATGTGAAGCACTTCAGAGTTTTTGGAAGAAAATGCTAGATCAAAAGAGAAGATGGTAGAATGGGAAAGTTTGACTCTTGTGTGGACAAAGGAATACTTGTTGGTTACTCAAGTACAAGGAAAGCATACAAGTGTTACAATCTAAGATTAAACAAAGTTGTGGAAATCATCAACGTAACAATTGATAAAACAGACAGAACAGAATCAAAGGAAGAANACTACAACAAAAGGCTTAAAAGGTGAGAGATATTTTATGTTATTAGTTGGTGATTATACAAGAATGACTGCAGTTTGTTTTCTCAAGAACAAATCAAAAGCTTTTGAAAATTTCAAGATCTACAAGGAAATGGTTGAAAATGAGATGGATTCAAGAATCAAATTCTTAAGATCAGATAATGGAGGATAATTCACCTCAAAGGAATTTATGGAATACTGCAGAAATCATGGAATAAAAAGGCAATTCTTCGTCGCTAGGACACCTCAACAGAATGGAGTTTTTGAAAGAAAGAACGGGACAGTATAAGAAATGGCTAGAACAATAATAATGGATTCAAAGTTGACAGATATTTTTTGGACACAGGTAGTGCATACAAAAGTTCACATTCAAAACAGAGTAATTCTCAGAAACAACACTGATAAAACTCCCTAAGAGTTATGGAAAGGAAGACCAGCAAATGTGAAGCACTTCAGAGTTTTTGGAAGAAAATGCTAGATCAAAAGAGAAGATGGTAGAATGGGAAAGTTTTACTCTTGTGTGGACAAAGGAATACTTGTTGGTTACTCAAGTACAAGGAAAGCATACAAGTGTTACAATCTAAGATTAAACAAAGTTGTGGAAATCATCAACGTAACAATTGATAAAACAGACAGAACATAATCAAAGGAAGAAGAAAACAAATCAATGAAACAAATTTTTGAAGAAGAAGATGAAAAAGAAGAAGAAGAGGAAGATGAAGATGAAGAGAATATGACAGAAGTAGAAGAGAAAGTTCAACAAGTATCTCCAAAGACACCTAGAAAATGAGTACAGAATAATCATACTTCAGATCAGATTATTGGAAACAAAGATGCAGGAGTTGAGACTAGAAGAAAAATCTGTTCACCAAAACAAACACACCTAGCACTCTTATCTACAATTGAACCAAACTGTTTTGAAGAAGCCAGCAAGGATAAATTTTGGAAGAAGGCCATGGATGAAGAATTGGATCAAATAGAGAAAAATGACACTTGGGAATTGGTTCCAAGACCAAAGAATAAGAATGTGATCAACACAAAATGGGCTTTTAGGAATAAATTGAATGAAGATGTTCAGGTTACAAGGAACAAAGCTATATTGGTATGTAAAGGATATGCACAGATTGAAGGAATTGACTTTGAAGAGACATTTTCCCCAGTTGCCAAAATAGAAGCAATCCATTTTATTTTAGCTTATGCATGCTCCAAAAATGTTAAAGTATATCAAATGGACGTAAAATCAGCTTTTCTAAATGGGGAACTTTAAGAAGACGTCTACTTTGAACAACCAGAAGGATTTCAGTTGTCAAAGAACACAGACTATGTGTGTAAATTAAAGAAGGCCTTGTATGGTCTAAAATAGGCTCCTAGAGCATGGTACTCTAAACTGGATAAGTATATGCAGTAGGCAGGGTTCAGAAAATGAAGTGTAGATAGAAACCTCTACACCAAGGTAAGTCAAGGTAATATTTTATTAATTGAATTTTATGTTGATGATATTATTTTTGGTAGTGATGATGACAGGTTAAGCTAGAAATTTGCAAAAGACATGCAGAATGAATTTGAAATGTTGTTACTTGGAGAACTATCCTTCTTTCT
>JASDQU010346687.1:12941-25323 GCA_032191745.1 Picea mariana
ATGTTAACCTCATCATGATAAAAGGAAGATAATTCAAAAAATATCTAAAAAGCAAAGGTTAAAATGTGATAAAATTAAAGAAGACAAAATCAAAACCCATAATCATAAATAAATCCAAATCCAAGGAAATATAAATACACTCATTCATTGCAATAGACACCCATGCTTGGGAAAGAGAAAGAAAACCTTACAATTTATCCAAAAATACCAGCATCAAGATAACAATTTCTCCATCAACAAATCAACATTAAAATCCTCTATGACTTTTATGTCGTAGATCTAGCAGAAACCCATGTAGGGCTAAGAGTTCAATGATTGTACTCATTGGGAGATATCCACATGAACTATCAGGACATGAGGATGGAGTTCAGAGACAAGGGTGGGCATTGAGTTATCCTAAGGGGTATGTTGACAGGTTCCCCCGGGATCGTGTCTAATCAATGCAGCAAAGTGCAGAGTGCTTGATCACCATGGTGAATCCATCACATGATCACCAGTATTACCATGTGGATATATATGCATTGCTTGGAGAGCATGAAAGAGTGTTTGAACCATTGAAAGCAAGGAGACCACCTAATAGAGGATTTGAGCATGTCATTGAGCTAGAAGAGGGGTCAAATCCCGTGATCACCACACCATACAGGCATCTGAAGAAGTTCAAGGACGAATTACAAAAGGCCATAAAGGAGTTGTTGGAGATGGGGCACATCAAGCCTAGTTCTAGTCCCTTCACTTCTTCTGTGGTATTGGTGAAGAAGAAGGATGGCACAATGAGGATGTGCATCGACTACAAGGCATTGAACAATAAGACCATCAAAAATAAGTACCTGATACCTAGGATTGATGAGTTGCATGGGGCGATATACTTCTCGAAGATTGATCTTTGATCAAGGTATCATCAGATTCTAGTCAGGGAGGAGGACATCCATAAAATATCCTTCAGATGTCACCATGGGAACTACGAATTTCTATTCATGCCCTTTGGGTTGACTAATGTACTCGCTACCTTCCAGTCATGTATAAACCACATCTTCAACAAGGATTTGAGGAAATTCTTACTGGTGTTCTTTGACGATCTTTTGACCTATAGCAGGGCTTGGGAGGAACATCTAAAGCATGTAGACGAGATTCTCACCATTATGGACGAGTAGTCTCTTTTTCTCGAGGCAAAGTGTTGACAAAAATCCTATATTTGGGGCATGTGATTGGTAGTGGACAGATTGACTAAATATGTGCATTTCTTTGTCATTCCTTCAAAGTACAGCACATCTCAGGTGGCAGATTTATTTTTTAGGGAGGTGTTTAGACTACATGGTCTTTCGAGGAACATAGTCAGTGACCATGATAGAAGGTATATAAACACATTTGGGAAAGAGTTGTTCAAATTATCTGGGACAAAGTTTACACCTAGTACTAGCTATCGCTCCCAGACAAACGGGCAGACCGAGATAGTAAAAAAATGGATTGAGGGGTACTTGAGGAACTATGTGTCAGGAAAGAAGCGGGCATGGATAAAGTGGTATCATATCAGGGAGCATTTTTACAATACCACTCATCACATGTCCATCAGGATGAGCCCATTCAAGGAATTGTATGGCTGTGATGCCCCATCTTTTGTGGATTTGGTGTTTGGGGAGAGCAAAGCTCCCAAGGCCAAATATTGGTTACAGGAAATCCAGTACATCTTAAGAGTCCTAAAGGAGAATTTTCAAGACGCTATGAATCAGAAGAAGATGTATGCAGATAAACATGGGGTAGAACGCAACTTTGAGGTTGGGGACCTAGTCTTTCTCAGGTTGCAGCCTTACAGACAGTCATTGTTGAAGAAGAATGGTGCAGAGAAGTTGAAGCCTCTATTTTATGGACCCTACAGAGTGATCATGAGAGTTGGGGAGGTAGCATATGAGCTAGAGTTACCAGAGGGTAACAGGATCCACAACACCTTCCATGTCTCCTTCCTCAAGAAGGAATTGGGACAATAGGTCACCGCTTCGGCAGATCTTCCTCCACTAGATGAGAAAGGAAATTTGGTTCTAGATCCTGATAGGATTGTTGATGTTAGGGATCGAAGGTTGAGAAGTAGAGTCATTCGAGAGTACTTGGTCTAATGGAGAGGATTTCTTGTAGAGGATGCTACTTTGGAAGGAGAGCAAATCTTGCAGCACCTTGATCTGGAGTTTCTTGAGGACAAGCAATATTGGGAAGGGAGGAATGTAATGTCCCCTTCCAATTGATCATGACAGAGGATGACTTAGTAGCCTAAACGACTCTTGTAAGCTATGTTAACAAGGAAAAGGGAGTCAATGAGGTTTATTTGATGTCACTAAGTTAAATGAATGACAAATCCTAAAAGTGACCTTAAATAAAAATAAATAGTTATGTTTAAATGAAATTGGAGGGAAAATAAAGTGAGGGTTTGATTTGGTCAAAAGAGGAAAGATATAGAAGGCCCAGAGGAAGCATAAATAGAGGGGTAACCTTTCTCTTTGGCATTATGATTTGATCTCTTATTTTGGAGTGCTCTTGGAGCCATTGTTTTGTTGGGGTTTAGTAAAACTCTTCTACTATTGCAGTTTAGTTCTGGTGGTGCAATATCCACCCTATCTAGACAAGGAGGATCCATACAAGGTCTTCATCGGAGCTTTAGTTTGGGGTTGTTCGGTTTGGAGGAATATCATCTTGCGTAGGAGATTTGCGGAACTTTTTAGTGGAGGCCGTATTCATATTTTTATAGGTATCAGGAGGGTTTAGGAGAGACCGTGATTAAAGGCATCCATGTGGGTTGAGTATAGGGTGTCTCGCGAGGCCCTGCTAAATGATTGGATTTGTCCCGCAAGGACCTCTGTGACCGAGAGCTGCAGCGGTTCGTTTGGATCAGATCTGTGAGGATTACAAGAAGGATCGAATGGCCATTTGCAGAGCGGACAATGTTGGAGCACGGTTAGGAGAGCCTTAAAGCAGTTGACATCCTTATTGGAATCATTCCAGGTTTTATGTTTGAGTTGTTTTGTTTATGGACAGTGAAGTTGCCTTGTAGCCATAGATCTATTTGTTTAGGAGTATTTTGTAGTGGTTATTACAGCCATTAGAGATCATTGTTGTGATTTAGGGGTTTCAAACCATAATAAAATGCCATTGTTATCTTCTATATTTTATGTGTAATGGATGCATGCAATATGTTTGCTAATATTCCTATCCTTGAAACATATACAAACTGTTTGTAAGAGTTAGCAGTAGCATTAATGCAAGTGTTTGACAAATTTACACAAAGGGAAACTATAATTTTTGGATAGTAAACATAATATTCCACCCTAGCCTAGTTGGGGACATTACAGTGGTATCAGAGTTGGTGATATTATCAGCCTATGATTTATTGAGGCATTGATGCCAAGGAAAACTAGAGGACGAGGGAAACAACCCACCCCATGATCAGAGTCATCAGAAGAGGTGGAAGTAGAAGGATTTACGGGGGATCACCATAAAGATAGGACCATACAGTTATTGGAATCCATAGCCAATGGGAAACAACAATTAACACAATTCATGACACGGTTTCTTACCAGTTACCAAACAAATCAAAACCATGGAGGTACTAATGGGAATCATGCAGAGACTATCCATAGAGGTGGTAGGGCTCCCGAAGGGAGTAATACCTATGTTCCAGCACATAGTGTCTTCCAGGAAGTTAACAAAAAGGTACCCAGACCATTATTGTCACCATTCCTTGAGGAGCATAGGAATAGTAAGGGGTAGTTGATGAGATTAACTCCTACTTTATGGAGTATCAGTTGCTAGAAGTAGAATCCCAAACATGCCTTTCTTACAACAACTATTGCCACCTCAAGATGAGGAACGGGCCTAGGACGGTCCAGAATCAACAGAATTTTGACCTTCTATGAAAATTGGGAAAGATGACCATCTCATATTTTGATGGATCTGACAGGTGCATAGCACAAGCATGGGTACATAAGTTGGACACTTATTTCCAGGTTAACCCGATGATAGAAGCAGAGGCATTCAAGTTTTCTACTCTACACTTGGATGCAGAGGCTCATGAGTGGTGGTACCATGGGTTATTAACATTGGGGCATTCTAACATCACATCATGTGAGGATTTCACCCAGAGGTTGATGGAAAGGATTGAAAAGAAGGATCCTAAGATCCACTTCAGGGAGTTTGCATAGTTGAGGCATACATGTACACCAGAGGCTTATGTCACAGAGTTCCAATAGATGGTAGTCATGGTGACTGATATCTCTGAGCAGAGACTGGTGATGTTATTCACAGAGGGTTTGGTTGAACCCTTATGAGGTTGGGTGAAGGATTTCAGGCCAAACACACTACATGAAGCTATCATGAAGACCAAGGACATGGCAGACACAGTTCCCAAGAAAACATCAGCAAAAACATTTATCCCCTTGAAAGGTCAGGTGACGAAGCCTCCCCTGAAGACATGGAAAAGGAAGGACAATTTGGATGAAGAAACAAGGAGAGAACTAAGGAGGAAGAAGCTTTGCTACGATTGCAAGGAGTCATGGGAACTGGGTCATCGATGTATGGGAAAAGGTAAAGTCCATTATATTGAGGTAATTTCCAACGAGGAGGATGATACTGATAATGAGGGCATTGGACAGGATAGTGGTGAGCCATCACACCTCGATGCTATAGAGCAAGCACCATTGCAGGATATCACCAAGGGAGTGACCATTACACCTTCAAGGTCAGAGACATTTTTCAGGGGTAGAGGGTTACATCATTGATTGATTGTGGGGCCACCCACAACTTCATTAATGTTGCACTTATCACTAGGAGAAAAATCCATATAGAAGAGACTTCAAGGGATTCAATGTGATAGTAGCATATGGGTACAACATGGTGTGTACTCAGAGGATCAAGGGATTGGAAGTAACATTGGGAAACTATACGTTGACCAATGAATTTTATGTCCTAGATATGGAAGACACCCATGTAGTGCTAGGAGTTAAGTGGTTGTACTCGTTGGGAGATATACACATGAACTATCCAGACACGAGGATGGATTCCATAGACAAGGGTGGACAGCGAGTTATTCTAAGGGGTATGTCGACAAGTGCCCCGGGATCATATCTAATCAATGCATAGATGCCCTTTTTAAACATGGGGAAGTGTCTTGTGCAGCAGAGTGCTTGATCACCATGGAGAAGCCATCACAAGATCATCAATATTACCATGCGGATATCTAGGCATTGCTTGGAAAGCATGAAAGAGTGTTTGAATCATTGTCCGCAAGGAGACCACCTGACAGAGGATTTGAGCATGTTATTGAGCTAGAAGAGGAGTTGAATCTCGTGATCACCACACCATACAAGCATCCGAAGAAGTTCAAGGACAAAATAGAAAAGGACATAAAGGAGTTCTTGGAGATGGGGCACATCAAACCTAGTTCTAGTCCCTTCGCTTGTTCTGTGGTACTCGTGAAGAAGGATGGAATGATGAGGATGTGCATCGACTATAGGGTGTTTAACAAGAAGACCATCAAAAACAGGCACTCGATACCCAAGATTGACGAGTTGATAGATGAGTTGCATGGGGCAATATACTTCTCGAATATTGATCTTTGATCAAGATATCATCAAATTCAGGTCAGGTAGGAGGACATCCACAAAATGACCTTCAGATGTCACTATAGGCACTATGAGTTTCTAGCCATGTCCTTCAGGCTGACTAACGCACCCGCTACCTTCTATTCATGTATGAACCACATCTTCAACAAGCAGTTGAGGAAATTCCTATCGGTGTTCTTTAATAATCTTTTGATCTACAACAGGACTTGAGAGGAACATCTGAAGCATGTAAACGAGATTCTCACCATTATGGAGGAGTAGTCACTTTCTTCCAAGGAGGCAAAATGTGAATTTGGGTTGACATAGATCCTCTATCTGGGGCATGTGATTGGTGTTGAGGGAGTAAAGGTGCATCGGGAGAGTATCCAAACGATCTTAGATTGGCCCAACCCCAGATCACTCACAGAGCTATGAGGATTCTTCGAGATATGCAACTATTACAGGCGCTTTGTGAAAGGATTTTCACAATTTTTTGTGCCATGGACAAATCTAACCAAGAGAGGGGTGTTCAGATGGTCAGAGGATGCACAGGTAGAATTCGACATAATGAAGAAGCTGATGATCACTTTCCCAGTGTTAGAACTTCTATATTTCACACAACCTTATGTCCTGGACTGTGACACATCCGGTGAGGGGATAGGAGCAGTGTTGATGCAGTACCTAGTGGGAGAACATTTTGTGGTTAGCACTGACCACAACAACTTGAGATATTTCTTGGAGCAGTGATACCTAAATGAAAGGAATAAAAAATGGGTGAGTAAGGTGCAGGCATATGATTTTTACATTGAGTATGTAAAGGGGAACAAGAACATAGTTGTTGATGCCCTATCCAGGAGACCTGCAGCCTTCTTCATGACAGAGATCTCAACAGACTGGATTTCCATTCTTTTGGTGGAATACTCCAAGAATACCTTCATCTGTGAGTTGATGGAGTGAAATATTCAGGATGACAGGTACAGGGTAGTGGATGACATCATCTAATACAAAGATAGGATCTATCTTGTCCTTGAGTCCACACTCAAGGACAATATTTTGAGGGAAGTACATAGCACACCACTGGCAGGGAACTAAGGGTATATGAAGACCTGCAAGCATGTGAGAGAGAGATTCTCTTGGAAGGGTATCAAAGAGGATGTACTTCATCATGTGAGGGAGTGCATGACTTGCCAGCAGAACAAGTCAGAGTTTACACATCCTACGAGACTGCTTCAGTCATTGCCAATTTCAGAGTAGAAGTGGGATAGCATTTCCATGGAATTCATTACAAGGTTGTCGAAGGTACAGGGAAAGGACTGTATCTATGTGGTAGTGGACAGATTGACTAAAATGTGCACTTCTTTTCCATTCCTTCATAGTACAACACATCTCAAGTAGCAGATCTATTCTTTAGGGAGGCTTTCAGACTACATGGTCTTTCGAGGAACATAGTCAGTGATCGAGATCGCAAGTATCTCAGTGCATTTTGGTAGGAGTTGTTCAAATTATCTGGGACAGATTTGACACCTAGTACTAGCTATCACCCCCAGACAAACGAGAAAACCGAGATAGTAAACAAATGGATTGAAGGGTACCTAAGGAACTATGTGTCAGGGTAGCAGAGGGCATGGATAAAGTGGTTTCATCTCAAGGAGCATTGCTACAATACCACTCATCACATGTCCATCAGGATGAGCCCATTCATGGCACTGTATGGCTACGATGCCCCATCTTTTATGGATTTGGTGTTTTGGGAGTGTAGAGCTCCCAAGGCCAAAGATTGGTTGCAGGAAAGCCAAGACATCTTGAGAGTCCTGAAGGAGAATTTGCAAGCTGCTCAAAATTAGCAGAAGATGTATGCGGATAGGCATAGGGTAGAACACGACTTTGAGGTTGGGGACCTAGTCTTTCTCGGGTTGCATCCTTACAGACAGTTGTCACTAAAAAAGAGTGGTGCATAGAAGTTGAAGCATCGCTTTTATGGACCCTACAGAGTGATCAGGAGAGTTGGGGAGGTAGCATACAAGCTAGAGCTACCAGAGGGTAGCAGGATCCACAACACATTCCATGTATCATGCCTCAAGAAGGCATTGGGACAGCAGGTCACCGCATCAACAAATATTCCTCCACTAGATGAGGAAGGGCAGTTGGTTATAGCTCCCGAGAGGATTGTTGATGTCAGAGAGAGGAGGTTGAGAAGCAGAGTCATTCAAGAGTACTTGGTCATATGGAGAGGATTTCCTGCCGAGGACGCTACTTGGGAAGGAGAGCAGATCTTACAAGACCCTGATCTGGAGTTGCTTGAGGACAAGCAATCTTGGGAAGGGAGGATTGTAATGTCCCCTTCCAATTGATCATAACGGAGGATTACTTAGTATAGCCTATACGACTCTCATAGGCTATAGTTAGTAAGGAAGGGAGTAAAGGATGTTTATTTGGTGTCACTAAGTTAAAAGAATGACAAATCCCAGAATTGACATTAAATAAAAACAAATAATTGTTTAAATGAAATTGGAGAGAAAATAAAGTGAGGCTTTGATTTGGTCAAAAAGAGGAAATATCTAGAAGGCCTGGAGGAAGGATAAATAGAGGGGTAACCCTTCTCTTTGGCATTATGATTTGATCTCTTACTTTGGAGTGCTCTTGGAGTCATTGTTTCGTTGAAGTTTAGCAAAACCCTCCCACTATTGTAGTTTAGTTTCGGTGGTGCAATATACACCCTAGCTAGACAAGGAGTATCCATACGGGGTCTTCATCGAAGCTTTAGTTTGGGCTTGTTCAGTTTGGAGGAATATCGACTTGCGTAGGAGATTTGAGGAACTTTACAGTGGAGGTTGTATTCATATTTTTACAAGTATCTGGATTATTTCAAAGAGACTGTGGTTAAAGGCATCCCCGCGGGTTGAGTATAGGGTGTCCTGCGAGGCCCCACTAAACGATTGGCTTTGTCCCACAAGGACCATTGTGACCAGGAGCTGCAGCGGATCGTTTGGATCAGATCTGTGAGGGTTACAGGAAGGATCGAAAGGTCATTTGCAAAGAGGACAGTGTTGGAGCACGGCTAGGAAAGCCTTGAAGCAATTGACATCCTTATTAGCATCATTCCAGGTTTTTTGTTTGAGTTGTTTTGTTAGTGGACAGTGCAGTTACCTCACAGTCATAGCTGTTATTGCAGCCATTAGAGATCTTTGTTGTGATTTTGGGGGTTTCAAACCATAATAAGTTGTGATAGTTATCTTCTATATTTTCTATGTAATAGATGCATGCAATATGTTGCTAATATTCCTATCCTTTAAACATATACAAATTGTTTGTAAGAGTTAGCAGAAACATTAATGCAAGTGCTTGACAAATTTACACAAAGAAAAACTACAATTTTTACATAGTAAACATAATATTCCACCCTAGCCTAGTTGGGGACGTTACATTTTTTATATGATTTCATGTTAGATATCCAATAGACTTATATTATCATGTCCAAAATACATGGCATTTTGTATCATGTAGTATCATCTATGCATTTTGAAATAAATTATTATAAAAAATTTACATCATATAGAAAAATTTTGTATCATGCAGTATCATCTATGCATTTTGAAATAAATTATTATAAAAAATTTACATCATATAGAGAAATTGTAAACTTTCATATTAATTTTAAAAACAATTTTTTAATTAAAATTTAATGTATAATAATTTTAATTTCCAAGTTTCCCAGATTTCTTTTACTAATCATCCTTGACAATCTATTCTTAACATTTACCTCTTCCTATTTAACACTTTGTCACTATTCACCTAGTCATTGTATTCGTTTTCTAATATGATTTCATATTAGATATCCAATAAACGTGTATCATGTCCCAAAAAAACGACATTTTTTTATTATATAATATCATCTATGCATTTTGAAATGAATTATTATAAAAAAATTACACTATTCTAAATTTTTATATTAATTTTAAAAATTATTTTTTAATTAAATTTAATATATAATATTATTATAATTCTAATATGATTTCATATTAGATATCCAATAAACTTGAAACATGATATTTTTTTATTATGTAATATCATTTATGGATTTTGAAATGAATTATTATAAAAAAAATTACATTATTCTAAATTTTTATATTAATTTTAAAAACTATTTTTTAATTAAATTTAATATATAATATTATTATAATTTTAAAGTTTTAGGATATTTTTGATAATTTATTTTTAACATTTATCTCTTTTTATTTATTTAATTTAGTTATAGTTTTTTTGATGGTTAACTAGTTGTTTCTGCTTTTGACAAAGATTATGGTTGATTTGTTTACAAAGATTAAGCTTATGTTTACAAAGATTAAATCATGCATATCTAATTATACAGCCTGAATGGGTCTAATGGTTAAGAACATGTGTTTGCTCCTAAAAAGTCACAAGTTCAAATCTAGAGATTAAACTTATGTTTACAAAGATTAAGTCATACATATCTAATTATACAGCCTGAGTGGATCTAATGATTAAAAATAAATTATTATTATTATTATAAATACTTTGTCACTATTTACCTCTTCACATTTAAAACATACTTTGTCACTATTTAATATAATAGATAAATTTGTGTATGAAACAAGGTTTTTAAAAATTTTATACCATGATTTTTTTTCCTTTTTAATCTATCTCCACAACTTTGATCATACAAAATTATTTTTATTCCATCTACATAACTTCGAATCATACAACAAAATTATATATATGCAAAGACGTACTCAAATATTCCAGATTTTATTCGAGGCCAATCCCATATCTACTCCAAGTCCATATTCCCATATTTTGTGCGACATCGTGTAATGTGCCAATAACCCGAAAATGTTTGGCATAAATTTCGCATTTAAACTTATTGTACTGCACTAGGTTTATTGCAAATGGCTACGTCAAATGTCGACCAGCTTCTCAACGCGAACTTCCGGCTCGTTCGTGATTTCAGACGCGACATCACAGCCCGTCAGTACCTGCCGTCGAAGTATGAGAAAGAAGTGGGGGTCCTTGCTGCTTACGTGTGGCAAGGGAATCTCAGTCAAGTGTTCGTAGAAGCTATCAAATGCGGATGTTATCCCGCCTCTTGAAGATCTGAACGCTGAATTTGCTCCAATATTGTTAGAGAAGCTACAATGGTGTTTGGCTTCTCTTGGTTTGTAGGTAAGTGATGTTTGACTCGTTGGATAAGGTATCAGGGAATTGTTGTTAGGGTGAAGGTTATTTGATTGTAACAACACACTTTGCAGTTACATTCTTTTGGGCAAAGGTTTCTCAAGCGTTTGGTTTTCCATATGCTTGGAAATGCTTGAGAATATCCTATTTAAATGAAGAAGCCCGTGATGAACTTCTTGAGATTTGTATTCATTTCTCCATTACTTGGTTGAGCAATAAACTAGCACAGCCGCTAACTCGCGGCTGGTGAACGCCGAAAAGCTTACAGCTGAGTAAATCCGAGGTAGAGGAAACGCGCGGACAGTTGATTAAATCCATGATAGCATGGAAACGTGGATTGTTTAATACATGTAATTTCCAAGAATGAAATTGAAGGAGTGCCTGCTAAACGTTGTAATCTCATAGGTTAATTATTTAAACGTGGCAACCATATGATGTTACAGTAATTTCTTAATATGATTAGGTAAATGTTAAAAAGTAAACAGGTTAACTGGTGCATTCATAAATGCAAAGAAGTTATCAACAATAAATCTGACTTGTTGATTTTGGAGGACGACTAAGAATATACCGGCATCTTCAATGTGTAGCCATTAGATTATAATTTAAGATTAAAAGATCATTAATTGTGCCCATCTCCAATAGGTATACGCCTTTCGGCGTAATTACCATTTTCCCATCCATTCATCTCTGTTGTGTGTGATGTTTTATATTTCTCTATTTTTGTCTATGTTCATGAATTCTGTTTGTAGGCCTAAAGTCCAACATAGATGACTTTTGAATTGAGCACTAAGTTGAAGAAGGAACAGGAGTACAAAGATCACCAGATTAAGAAGATCCAGAGAGAAATTGATAGGCAAAGGGAGCGGCTGGAGGAGAATCTGGCTAAAATCCACTTTCATTTTCCCCGGCTGCTTCATACGTGCAACCTGGCAGTGAGGTTATTCTGAAAGCATGTTGGGATGAGTGGGTGAAGGAACACACCCTGGAGGGGAGAGTTCCTTCCGAGGAAAATGAAAATAATTTCAAGAAATGTGTTGAGGAGAAGGGGGGTGATTTCATTATGTGCCACAAGGCACAATTCTGTTTGCATGCTTCCATCGCATGGCAGTTGACTGCCTATGGGGAGAAGAAGTTCCTTCAGTTTCGAAGCTTACACAACAGGCGGGCAACAAGCAACATCGAGAATCTCCTGGTTGGGGCAGGTTCAGCGGCACCTGCGGCAGTCCTGCTCGAGGAAGGCCAGCTCAAAGTGAGGATGGGAAAGGAACATCATAGTGGACGGCCTTTCCAAAGCCGAATTGGACTTGGATCGGGGTGCTTGGATTGCTTGGATCACTACCATCTTACAGGATAATCTACAGTTTTTACACATGTACCCTGGATATAAAGAACGCAGTTAATTATCATTTTCTGAGGACTGACCATGGCTTTACTTTTAATGATTAATGATGCAACTCTTTTTGTAACTTTTTGAGAAAAGAATTAGAACGCTGACATATATAACTGTTTATGTAATTTTTTGGGACAAGAACCAGCATGCTGTTGAAGTAAAAGAAAGGCAAGTAGGTGGAGAGTTTTTGCTTTAAAGGATTGTGGAGCAACTTTTT